>RQIL01010110.1:0-21474 GCA_003951145.1 Jimgerdemannia lactiflua | reverse complement strand
TTATGACAGTAATATATTATATAGTTAATTCAGATTATAGCAATTGGATTTCTCTTTTGACTTAATCTAGCAAGCAGATCAAAAATGTGATTGACTTCTTGAATATAGAATTGGCAAAGTTATGTCAAATATATAACTGCTTTGTTTTTATGAATAAGTTTACTATGAAGATATGTCTATTGACTGACTTTTAGACTTTTTCTTTTTATCAAAAAGTGGACTGGAGTGGAATTGAACAAAGCTCATAATCTTCTAATAGTGGCTTTAGAGCAGACATTTTTCCTAAGTATTACAATCTAATCTTTGAGATCAAGTGGCTCTTGGTAGACATATCTCTCAAAGTATATCAGGCTGACTTGTCTTTTACTTTTGAGACTAAGGTTTATTTACTTTTGCCTTTGGGGTATTTTATACAAGTTGATTGCTATCTGGTTACTATCTGGCTAATTATAGAGAACTATTTATGATAGGGAATTTTTTCCCCATATTTCCTCAGGGATAGAATATTCTCTCAGAGGACAGAATTAGTGCTCCCAATGAATCGAATTGAATTGAATTGGACCTAAATTCAATTTTATTTGAAAACTTTGAATCAAATTGAGGCCTAATTTGATTTGAATTAATTTGAATTGAGGTCCAATTTGATTCAAGGTCCGATTCAAAATCTATTTTTAGAAATTTAATAACTCAACAAATACACATCCAAATTCACTAATATTTAGCTTGTTAGATTTCTCTTATATAGGGAAATCTAATAAGCTAAAGGTCATTGAATTTGGACATATATTTGTTAAGTTATTACATTTCTAAAAATAGGATTCAAATCAGACCCTCAATTCAATTTGAATTCAATCCAATTCAAACTTGATTTGAATTGAAAAATCCCCAATTTGATTTGATTTGAATGACCCTCAATTCAATTCAATTTGAATTGATTTGATTTGTTTGAGAGCACTTGACAGAATGTTCCCTCAGGGAACAGAATATTTTCTCAGGGGACAGAATATACCCTTTTTTAGCTATCTGAGTTATTTATATAATTTTGGCAACAATAGGGTAACTATGCTAGAGAGTTACTATATTAGTAACTATATTATATATTGTGACATCTACAATCGACCATGTCCGAATTCGGAGTACTCTGTGACTGCTAGGATCAGACGACATTATGGCGTGACAACCTATGGCCAGCCAAAACCGCCAAGTGATCGCACCAAAAAGAGACAAGATGATCTGAGCCGAAATGAAGACCACGTTATTTAAAGGACCCGGCCTCAGCCTCAAGAACCGCCACCAAAGAACAAGTACTCTACACACAATGCCTCCCACCTGCCATTCCAACCAGACCTCTCGCCGCTTTACCCCTTTGCCAAGTCTCAAGACCATTGTCCTCGATGCCATCAAGCAGGCTATCTGGCACCCAGATACCACAGACCATCTGAACTTCTATACCGAAGACCTTGGACACTTTATCAACTACCGGTACATCATGACTCAGCAGCTCAAGGATACAACTGACCGGATGACTCTCTGCCATGACTATGAGATTGGCCACCGCCTTCACAATGAGACCCAAGAAAATGACCAGGAAGAACTTGCCGCTGAATTGTTAACTACCAGCCAGCTTATCAAGAGAGCCCTCCGCATCCACCAAATCTTCCACCATGTTCCCTGGGTCATCGCGCACTTACAAGGAGTAACTGCTAGGAATATTGTCTGCCTCACTACTGAAGAAGTCAACTGGGTGGAATCCGAAGTAGCTGATTACATTGGAAGCAACCGCGTCGCAGTGGGAAACCAACAGACCGAACCCACTTTGCCAGGTTTCCATACTACCCCCCTCCGAGACAACCACCAAGGCCACCTCATGAGTCTCATGGAGATATTCAAAGGACCACCCATTACTATGGAAGTACCTGCTGGAGCAACACCCACTACCCACCACCCTGTTAACCTCAATTCGCACCACATCATTTGGGAGCCGAATCAAGAAGAGGCTCAAGAAGTCCCCATCTTTGAAGAGGAGGAAGTTGAAGAACCCCAAGACCCCACTCTCGAAGCAGCCCCATCTGACACAGAAACCAATGAGTCCTCTGAAGAAGAAGAAGAGCAGCAAAGAGTTTACCAATCCTCTGTCCACATCCAAGCTGTTCAAGGGTTGGAGAATGTTGTTGAAGACGATTGGCCACTATTCTATCCCCTCACCTCTTGGCCAGCACTTCCCCCTTTTGAAGAGTGGAATGACGAAGTCACAATCCAGCAAGATAATTTGTTTGCCACTGACGAAGGGCACTATACCCTTTAAAGTACTGATCTGTGCTTACAAATACCCCCCCACACAAGTGTGTTATAGTTTAACCCCCCATAACAGATAGCCGCCCTCAAACATTTCTTGTCAGCAGTACAAGACCCTAACCAATGACATAAATCACCGAAGTCCTCGCCGCCGGCAAACCAATGGAACATCCGTGTTCAGCATTACCATGTCCATACTTCAGTGTAATCAACCGTCGCCACCAGCAAGCCAATAGTTTAACCACCGAAGCCCTCGCTGCTGGCAAGCCAATAGCACATCTGCGTTCAGCGTTACATCCATATCCTTATCCAGCAAACTCCCTTCGCCGCCGGCAAGCCAATAACATAGCAAACTGTTCGCCACAATGTAGTATACCTTAGCCGCGCCCATAGCTAGCAGAAACTTGTATAAATAACCCGTATTCTTAGAGTGAATAAACCTCAGTCAATTGGTTTTGCAGAAAAGTAGTTCACAACCAACTTAAGTTTTTGAGAAACTTTGGGAAAGACTCAAAGAGCCAAGGATAACTCTTGTTCAAGACCGCCACCATGAAAAGGAAATTGACCACTACGGATATTCAAGACCGACTGCCGCCAAGAGACCGGAATTCTGAGAACAAGATAACAAAGTTTGAGTTAAAGAATTACTCTTGCCGCTGCCAAGTTAAGGAAAGCCGTTTGAATTCGCCGCCAAGGACCACTGCGAACTTCGAGGAAACCGACCGCCATTCAAGTTTCAAGATCGCCACCAGTTAAGGAAACTGCCAGAAACCATCACCGAGATCCCGTTAATCGTCATTCGAACCACGCATTCAGTGCAAGACCCGCGCATTCAACATTCGAGATTCAAGACCCGAATATTCAAGTATAAGGACCCCCGAGACCCAAGGAACGCATAGTATACTTAGCTTGAAAGCCAGTACAGCCGTCACCTGTCGCCATTCACCCGACGTCAAGTTAACAAGTCAAGATGGACGAGCAAGCCATCGACCTCCGTTTTCTTTACCTGCTGCGCCACGAAGAGAATTACCGACCATCATGCATGTTGATAATCGACCCACATATTCGAGCCTCACGTACCCAAGTAATCGCCGCTAGGAAAGTCCATCTATTATACCACTAAACAACCAAGCCATCGTTATCAGTCAACCAAGCCATCGAACCAAGCATCCGCACCCGTCATCAGCACACATATCGAACGACCTGTCACGTGACCACCGACCTGTATTCGCCTTTTATCTCGACATACATACTGTGCACTTCATCAAGTAGCATCATTAAGCCATGCTTGAAGCTTATAGTTATACAAAATGCATGCCACATTTTGGGGGCTCAACTGGGAATAGTTTTCTAAAAACTTGACCTTTTGGCTCAAGAACCCAGTAGCCATCTACATTGGAGACTCCAGGAGAACCTAGCAGCCAGCAACAAGTTCAGAGACAGCCCTCTTCAGAAAAGAAGGCCCACACCATTGTCAGGACAGCAGCCAGATCCCTTTTCAAGAATAGCAGCCAGAAGACCGAATCCAAGGACAAAAGTGACCCAGACTATGGTTTGACCTCCAGGGAGAGAAGACAACTCAGAGGACAACCGGAACCCCTTCAGCTTCAAGACCTAGAAGAAGACCTTCCTGAAGAGTATCAGACCCGAATCTATAGGAAGAACTTGGACCAGAGTGACTACATCACCACAGCTATCAATCGAGCCACCCCTTTAGACCGAGTTTACTTCGAGACATCTGAAGGAGAAGAGGACTATCATCCATACAATCTACAAGACGAGTTCAACCTATACCATCACACCGATAGCAACCCAGACCCCACTACTTCACAGCCGCAAGGGGCAGACGAATCTACCATCAGTTACATCAGTCCACTTGCACCACCAGCTATCCAAGCTTCTGTACCCTGGTCACTTACTCCCCACTACTATCTACAAGAGGCAAGGAACGACGCTTCTTTCAGAGCCTCAGCATCCGATAGCCGCTACCAGTCACTCAGGAGATCACCACCTTCAAGGACCTACACTCCAGTCTTATTCAGCAGACCCAGCTCCCCTACCTTATCAAGACACCGCCCTCTGCCTGTACCCCCCATACATCAAGCACCTTCCCCTCCCCCACGAGGACTACCAAGAAACGCTACCCCTGAACCAGCATCAGACAGCGAGAACAGCGAAGATGAGCCAGACATGAGCTACTTACAGAAGTTCTATGGTGCAGATGATGAAGATATTGAGGAGTTCATTGGAGAAATCGAAGTACAAGCAGCCACCAAGCGATGGGATGCAGAAAGGAAACTCAGCATTGTAGCATTACTTTTGAGAGGCCCGGCCCTCCAGAGATACAACCAAGCCAAACAGAATGGAGGAGAAATCTTCAGGGCGGAACACCTTGCTCACCTCGTGGCAAATGGAAACCATGTGCAAAGATACACCATCCTCAAAGACTGGCTCCGTGTCCAGTTCAATGGTCTTGAACGCCAACAAGAAGCACAAGAAGCTCTGACCTACATGACCCAAGCTGTCAATGAAACCCCAAAGAGTTTCTACCATCGGATTCAAGCACAAATGATCAAGGCAAACCTCCAGCCTGCAGTTCAACTGGCATTGGCATCCACTACCTTCCTCAATGGCCTATATCCGGAACTCAGAAGGCAAGTCATTAGGATGGGTTATTGGAGTATTGAGCAGCAAGTTGCTGGAGCACAAGGATGTTGGGAAGCAGACGACAGACCAGCCCAGCAAGACCACCGTGAGCCAGCCAGAGCCGAACCTCCAAGATCTCGAGGATATACCACAGCAGAACAAGAGAATGCATTCCTCAGGGCCTGGCTAGCCAATCTTGAGAACAGACCCCCACCTTCAGCCCCAGCTCAATTCAGTCAACAGCAGTAGCCACCAAGAGTACAAGAAGACCCAATGACTATGCTCACAAAGCAAATGAAGGACCTAGCCATTGCAGTAGCACAGCTGAAGAACCAAGGAGGAAGACAACAAGATTACCATCGTGACAATCAGTCAGACTACCGACAACAAGACAACAGGAGCTCCTCTCAGGCACCATCAGCTACAACTGTAGGCTCAGCTTCCACTGGTCCCCATGTCCCCACCTGCTTCTACTGCGGAAATCAAGGCCACATCCAGAGGCACTGCCCAAGGAAGCAAGCTACTCAGACCAATGATAGGAATGTCAACCTCATTCAGATGGATGGAGAGACACGAGAAATGGAAGAAGAAGTAGCCTGGCTTCATAGACAAGATGATGCCTATCCGTACTACGAAGCCTTTCCATCCAAGGTAACTTGGGATGCCGCCCCCGCTCAGACCAGAGGACGAGGAAGACCACCAAGGATCCCACCCCCACCACTGCCAGTAACAGTATCTACAGGCAAGCATCCAAGACATGCCCATTCCTCCTCGGACACTCCACCAGAAAACGACAAGTGAGTCAGAAGAGATACCCCTGAGCCCGAGGCCGGACCATCAAGAGCATCAAGGACTACTTTCCTGCCCAACCTCAAAGAAGATGAGCGTATGAGTGTGGAGTCCTCAGCAGATGAGATGCCCATCAGGAATGAGAGACCTTGCCCTCAAGGAACCAAATATCGAAGGAGCAGCAAACCTCATGCAGCAGCCTCACTTTGGGACCAGATCCGTCAACAGAATGCAGGCCTCACTGTCGAGCAAGTTCTCAAGAATGCCCCAGAAGTTAGGCGAAAATTCCTGAAGGAAGTCAAGGAAGATGCCAAGAGACTTCCTGTCCAAGGACCACACACACAAGAACCCAGCACTATTCATGCGGTGCATGAAAGCCGACAACATGACCATCAATCCACCAGACTTGCGAGTGGAAAAGTGCATAGAGAAAATGCCCGAATTCTCATTGACACCAGAGCAGCAGTCTGCACCATCACCCAAAGAATGTTGGAGAGAATCGGTTGGGGAATCGATGAAGGAAGCAAAGCAAGAGTCATCATGGCCGATGGATCAGCATCTACCCCCCTTGGACTCGTACGAGACATCCCCATTCAAGTTGGGAAAGCCTGCCTCAATATACCTCAAGCCGTTGTAACTCCCACAACCTCCTATGACCTGATCTTGGGAACAGATTGGAAGCACCGAGTCGGAGCCAACGTGGACATCAGAAAACAGCTCCTAGTCTTCACCATTCATGGACAAAAGCATAAGGTACCCATTGAGTCAAGAGCATCATCAAGAAAAGCAAGTCAAGCCTCTGAGACAGAATGGCAAGGACATGGCGAAACATCCACTACCACTGAAGATGAAGATGAGAGTGAAGCAAATTTCCTGCAAGAGTTGGGAAGCGACTTCGATGCCCCTAGAGACCAAGATAGCGGACTAGAAGAGCCCTTTGTTGGAGTCATTGACATTGAGGGTCTACAATCAAGGATCGATGGAAGCAATAACAAAAGAGCAGCATGCGAGTTTGCAGGGCCATCTACACAGCCACCACCCTCATTGGTAGAAAATCGAATCATGCGAGCCTTCCGCCTAGGCAAATGTGAGCATTTCAACCGCTTCTACTTGCCAAGAGATGATTGCAGTGACTGCTGAATTCTGGACATCAAGAAGGTTCCAATGCCAGCAACCGAAGATAGAGACGAATGGCTGCGAGCACCAATTCCTATTCAAGCAACTCCAAAGACCTTCAAGAAGACCTACCAAGAGCAACAAAAGGTTCTTTCCTGACAACCTGTAGAGACCCTCACAATCGAAAAGGATAGCAACAGTTCCTATACCATCACCCGAGCTCTACAGATTACTCTGCCCACCTATGATAAGTACCGGAAGAGGTACCCCACCAGCAAGGAAGTCAAGGAGCGAAATGAAGACTTTGTCAAGAAAGGGCACTGTGATTGCGGAAGGACCTTCACCTGCTATTGGTGCAAACATCGAAGTATTCACCTCAGTGAAGATGTCCACAGAAGCCGAGTCAAGAGAAAGGATCCCACTCTACAAGAACCTCGAATTTGTTGGGCCTGCCAGAAGTGCAAGAAGATTGACCATGAAGGAGACTGCAAAGCCAAAAGCAAGACCACTATTTGGGACCTACCTCTGGAAGTTCTTGCTATCATCCGCTAGTACTGCCGCCAACACTAAGGAAAAGAAGGAGTCAACCTTGCCTTCACCCTCATGGAAGCCCTGGACCCCCTCGGAAAGACTGGGTTCAACTATACAAGGAACCCAAAGACAGGAGCACACTGGCCTTTCTTCAAACCAGAACGAATGGAGTTCTCATCCGCAATTGCAGCCACTGGAGTACCTTTCCTCAAGACCCAACCAGTTATCCAAGTCAAGCTACTCTCACCATGGGCCCAGCCCCCTATTGCACAAACAGAAGGATCAGTTGGATATGACCTCTGCCTTCCCTATCAAGCAGTAATCTGACCCAGGAGTACCAGGACCTTTGACCTCCAAATTGCACTCGCCATACCACCAGGACTCTATGGTCAACTGGCATCAAGATCATCTTTGGCAGCTAAAGGAATTACTGTGGAAGGAGGAGTCATTGACCAAGACTACCAAGGCCCCCTCAAGGTTATCATCCACAACAATGGAAGGACCCATCAAAACTTCAGCCCTCTGTAAGCCATCTGTCAGATTCTTTTCCTCAAGACCTCACAGCCTACCATTCAAGAGGTAAAGCAGCTGGACAGTACTGAGAGAGGACGAGGAGGATTCGGAAGCACCAATAGGGACCCACAGGCACCACCTATCGAGGTTCATGTAGCAAGAGTTGTCCAGTTCAAGCAAATGAGGCCCCACTTCTGCTGCCCCATCCGAGCAAGAGAGGAAATCATCCTGCAGCCATATCAGCAATGAGGCCTTGACGTGCACCTCCCAGTGGAAGCCAACAACCTGATTTTCAAACCATCAATGGAGCTTCGAGAAAAGTATCACCTGCTCCTGGCTGAGGAACGAATTCATGACCAGATGTCACCAATCCACATCCCTATCAGAAACGTGGGCTTCGAAGTGATCACTATCCCCAAAGGAACAATACTGGGATATTTCGAACCACTGATAGATACCTATGAGGAAGAAGTCTATGAGTTTTTGGGAAATGGCAAGCCCTCTCCGGTGAGACTGATGGTACCAGGGAGGAAGACTCAGCGAGCTCAGCAATCAAAGCCATCGACATCGAGGCAACTCTAACCAAGGAACAACAATAGCAGATACAGGAGTTGATAGAAGAGTACAAGGATATATTTACCACCACATACAATAACTTCCCACCATACCAATACAGAGAGCACCCTATACATACTGGAGACGCGAAACCAATCCGACAATGCCTCTACTGAACACCACACCACTTGATCGAATTTGAACAACAATACATAGATGAAATGCTATGAAACAGAGTTATCAGACCCTCATCAAGCCCCTGGGCTTCACCAGCAATTATCGTGCCAAAGAAAGGAGGATGGAGATTAGTCGTGGACTTCAGAAAACTCAACAAGGTCACTACAGAAGATGCCTACCCCTTGCCAAGAATCAATGACCTCCTCAATGCTCTCGGAAAGGCCAAGTACATGACCACCACCGATCAGTTCCAAGGATTCCAAGTGATCCCCATTGCCCAGGAAGATATCTGCAAGACAGCCTTCATCACCAGACGAGGACAGTATGAATACCTTCGAATGCCATTTGGACTCTGCAATGCCCCAGCTTCATTCCAATGAATGATGAACCATGTCTACCAGGACTTCATCAGGAGAAATGTTCTAGTCTATATAGATGATGTAATCATTTACTCTGAGACATTCAAGCAGCATTTGCAAGACCTCCGCAAAGTATTCAACACCATCCGAAGCTCAGGACTCAGACTCAATGCCAAGAAGTGCTTCTTTGGAATACACTAAGTCGAATATCTGGGATATGTTGTCTCAGCTCAAGGCATGCATGCTGACCCCCGCAAGGTGGAGAAAGTCAAGAACTATCCAACCCCCACCTCACCCAAGGAGACCCTATCCTTTCTCATGTTAGCATCCTACTACCGGCGATTTATCCCAAGATTCTCAGACAAGGCAGCACCTCTCCGAGACATCTTCAAGAAGGACCAGCCATTCTACTGGAAGGAAGACCAGCAAAAGTCTTTTGATCTACTCAAGAAGGCCCTTACCGAAGACCCAGTTCTGGTGTATCCAGATTTCAACAAACCCTTCATCTTGGCAACCGACGCCTCAGCCCCAGGACTTGGATCAATCCTGTCACAGCAAGATGACCATAAGAGAGAGCATGTTATCGAATATGCTAGCAAGGCCACAAACGAATCACAGGCAAACTACGGAGCCACTAAGTTGGAATGCCTAGCAGTAGTATGGGCAGTAGACCACTTCCGCCACTATCCTTGGGAAAGAGATTTGCCCTCATTACGGACCATCAAGCCCTACAATGGTTGTTCAAGAAACCAGAGCCCTCAGGAATCTTTGCAAGATGGATCATGTCCTTACAAGAATACCAGTTCACCATCGTCTACAAGAAAGGCACCAAGAATTCCAATGTCGATACTCTGTCAAGAATCCCCCAAACTCAACAAGAAGGGAAGGAGCCCCCATGAGAGAAGGCTGCTTCCCGCTCACCCAAATGAACCAAGATCTACGCCTCACCCTCATCTGGAGCCTGCACCATAGGAGCTTCAAGAAAGGAATACAGCCTGCCCACAAGCTGTTCATCCAAAGGAACCTCAAGAAATTTCAAGAAGGCGACGGCGAACTTTGGAGAGTAGAAGGAGATCGATACACCCGAGTCCCAAGAGAAGACGAAGTACCAAAAATCCTGACAACAAATCACGACCAGAATGCACATCGAGGAATTGGCACCACTATTGCAAGGATCAAGAAGCGATACTGGTGGCCCAAGATGAGGAAACAAATTTCAGCACACATCCAACAATGTGACACCTGCCAAAGATACCGACAGAAACTCACCAATCGAGCACCATTAATACCAATTGTAGCACCAGCCGGAGCCTTTCAAAGACTGGGAATAGACATTATCGGACCCCTGCCAGTAACCAGCCAAGGAAGACATTACATTCTCACCATCGAAGACCGCCTGACAAAATGGCCAGAAGCCTTTGCCATCGAAACCGCCGATGCCCAGACAATCATCGGAATCCTGTATGATGAAGTTTTCAGCCGCCATGGTGTCCCCAAAGAAATTATCACAGACCAAGGCCATGAGTTTGTCAACAAAGCCATGAAGACCTTTGCAAGCAGCTTCAAGATCAAGCTACGACCAACAATGGCTTACCACCCCCAGGCGAATAGACTCACAGAACGCATGAACCAGACCATCAAGTGAGGTCTCAGCAGGACCGGAGATCAACTGAACTGGGACATCTATCTGCCAGCCATTTTATTCAGCATCCATACCTCCAAGGCAGCTGCCACCCAACAGATCCCTTTCTATCTAGTGTATGGCCGAGAAGCACAAGATCCCACCGAACCAGTCCAGCCAGATTTGACAAGACGAGTCACAGAAGAGATCACCCAGTTACATGAAGTACACCAACAAGCACAAGGATTTATCGCCAAAGCACAAGAACAACAAAAGAAGTACTATGACTGCAAAGCCGATTTGGACCCCCTGCTTATCGGACAGCAAGTTCTGGTATACCGTACCATCATAGAAGGAAACTGGAGTGCCAAGCTCGAGCCGAAATGGGAAGGACCATATCTCATTCACCAAGTCTTCACGAATCACACCTACCAACTCAAGACCATGAACAGAGTTTTGCTCAAGACCAAGATACATCGCAACCGCATTAGGCTCTACTATCCGAAAGAGACAAAACACATTGACCAATCCCTGTATTGACTTCCTTGAATTGTCGACGACATACGGCAATAACCAGTGCCTTAAGCATCGGAAGTTTACTTTGGGACCCCGGAACCAGTAGAACATTTAGTGAACCGAAGAACACCGAAATGGAGCCACTAGCTGGGTTCGAACCCCTCCTGGATAGTTAGTCCAGTAACAGGCCCTCTGCCCTATACGAGGATGGCCAGTCCCTGCCAATGCACCGACAACCTGTTCTTTGGAGAAATCAAGATACTGCAATCCCTGTACAACTCACCGCCGAGGACGGCTCTAATTTTGCAAGGGGCAGATGTGATGTCTACAATCGACCATGTCCGAATTCGGAGTACTCTGTGACCACTAGGATCAGACGACATTATGGCATGACAACCCATGGCCAGCCAAAACTGTCAAGTGATCGCACCAAAAAGAGACAAGATGATCCGAGCCGAAATGAAGACCACATTATTTAAAGGACCCAGCCTCAGCCTCAAGAACTGCCACCAAAGAACAAGTACTCTACACACAATGCCTCCCACCTGCCATTCCAACCAGACCTCTCGCCACTCTACCCCTTTGCCAAGTCTCAAGACCATTGTCCTCGATGCCATCAAGCAGGCTATCTGGCACCCAGATACCACGGACCATCTGAACTTCTATACCGAAGACCTTGGACACTTTATCAACTATCAGTACATCATGACTCAGCAGCTCAAGGATACAACCGACCGGATGACTCTCTGGCATGACTATGAGATTGGCCACTGTCTTCGCAATGAGACCCAAGAAAATGATCGGGAAGAACTTGCTGCTGAATTGTTAACTACCAGCCGGCTTATCAAGAGAGCTCTCCACATCCACCAAATCTTCTGCCATGTTCCCTGGGTCATCGCACACTTACAAGGAGTAACTGCTAGGAATATTGTCCACCTCACTACCAAAGAAGTCAACTGGGTGGAATCCGAAGTAGCTGATTACATTGGAAGCAACCGCGTCGCAGTGGGAAGCCAACAGACCGAACCCACTTTGCCAGGTTTCCATACTAACTCCCTCCGAGACAACCACCAAGGCCACCTCATGAGCCTCATGGAGATATTCGAAGGACCACCCATTACTATGGAAGTATCTGCTGGAACAACACCTGCTACCCACCACCCTATTAACCTCAATTCGCACCACATCGTTTGGGAGCCGAATCAAGAAGAGGCTCAAGAAGTCCCCACCTTTGAAGAGGAGGAAGTTGAAGAACCCCAAGACCCCACTCTCGAAGCAGCCCCATCTGACACAGAAACCAATGAGTCCTCTGAAGAAGAAGAAGAGCAGAAAAGAGTTTACCAATCCTCTGTCCACATCCAAGCTGTTCAAGGGTTGGAGAATGTTGTTGAAGATCATTGACCACTATTCTATCCCCTCACCTCTTGGCCAGCACTTCCCCCTTTCGAAGAGCGGAATGACGAAGTCACAATCCAGCAAGATGATTTGTTTGCCACTGACGAAGGGCACTATACCCTTTAAAGTACTGATCTGCGTTTACAAATACTCCCCCACACAAGTGTGTTATAGTTTAACCCCCCATAACAGATAGCCGCCCCCAAACATTTCTTGTCAGCGGCACAAGACTCTAACCAATGATATAAATTGCCGAAGTCCTCGCCGCCAGCAAACCAATGGCACATCCGTGTTCAGCATTACCATGTCCATACTTCAGTGTAATCAACCATCGCCACCAGCAAGCCAATAGTTTAACCACCGAAGCCCTTGCCGCCGGCAAGCCAATAGCGCATCTGCATTCAGCGTTACATCCATATCCTTATCCAGCAAACTCCCTTCGCCGCCGGCAAGCCAATAACATAGCAGACTGTTTGCCACAACATATTATACCTTAGCCGTGCCCATAGCTAGCAGAAACTTGTATAAATAACTCATATTCTTAGAGTGAATAAACCTCAGTCAATTGGTTTTGCAGAAAAGTAGTTCGCAACCAACTTAAGTTTTTGAGAAACTTTGGGAAAGACTCCAAGAGCCGAGGATAACTCTTGTTCAAGACCGCCGCCACGAAAAGGAAATCGACCACTACGGATATTCAAGACCGACCACTGCCAAGAGACCGGAATTCTGAGAACAAGATAATGAAGTTTGAGTTAAAGAATTACTCTTACTGCCGCCAAGTTAAGGAAAGCCGTTTGAATTCGCCGCCAAGGACCACCGCGAACTTCAAGGAAACCGACCGCCATTCAAGTTTCAAGATCGCCGCCAGTTAAGGAAACCACCGGAAACCATCACCGAGATCCCGTTAACCGTCATTTGAACCGCGCATTCAGTGCAAGACCCACGCATTCAACATTCGAGATTTAAGACCCGAATATTCAAGTATAAGGACCCCTGAGACCCAAGGAATGCATAGTATACTTAGCTTGAAAGCCAGTACAGCCGTCACCCATCGCCATTCACCCAACGTCAAGTTAATAAGTCAAGATGGATGAGCGAGCCGTCGACCTCCGTTTTCTTTACCCACTGCGCCATGAAGAGAATTACCAACTATCACACACATGATAATTGACCCACATATTCGAGCCTCACATACCCAAGTAATCGCCGCTAGGAAAGTCCATCTATTATACCACTAAACAACCGAGCCATCGTTATCAGTCAACCGAGCCATCGAACCAAGCATCCGTACCCGTCATCAGTGCACATATCAAACGACCTGTCACATGACCACCGACCCATATTTGCCTTTTATCTCGACATACATACCGCGCACTTCATCAAGTGGCATCATTAAGCCATGCTTGAAGCTTATAGTTATACAAAACGCATGCCATAATATATATATTAAGTATTTGTGTCATCTTGCTTATTTATATCATAACTATTTTAAATGTTCTTTTTGTATTAGTTTTTTATATCAGCTCCCACTAAAGAGTTATCTGTCCCAGACTATCCTTTGGTCATCATTTCAATAATCATAGATATTTTCTATATCTATATCTGTATTATTATCTTCTTCTATATCTGGATCACTCTATTCTAATTTCTGGTCTAGTTATTCTTTTTATTCTTCTAGAAATAAGAGTTCTACTTGTTATAAGATACATTGAAAGGTGATAGCATTTATCTTCTGGATATCATTGAGATAGAATTGGGCTTAGAGAAGGGCACCAAAATTTCATTTATATAGAATATAAATTTGTTTAGTAGATATGGCATTCTTACAGATTAGACCAGTAGGGCTCCTTAGGTTTGTCTAGCCTTGTAAGATTTGTCCAATAAAGTAGTATACTTGTAGCTTATATAGTACTCCCAAAACAAATATTTGAATCAATTTGAAGTAGATATACAGTATTCGAATATTATTTTGATTTCCAAATTAGAACACAAATATTTTCCTCAATAACACCATGAGTTTCTATCTGATTTTGATAAAACTAGTGTCATTGGAATACTCTCCTTAATGGCTTTCTAATGATACTAAGATCACCAAAATTAGATAAAATCTCATGGAGTTATTGAGGATAATAATTGTGTCCTAATTTGGAATCAAAACAATGTTCAAATTGAATCAAATCAATTAAATTTGAATACCATATATATCCACTTTGAATTGATTCAAATATTCATTTCGGGAGTACTAAGCTTATGGATTTACAGTAATCTCTGGTGAATGGCAAGATTCTCAAGATATTTTTGAATCTAGCAGACCAGAGTTTCTTGAGTTTGATGGAATGATGATAGAGAGATAGGCAAGGCTTTGAAGGAGATGAGGATCAGAGTTTAGTGGCAATGGTCAATCTTCTGAGTTATGATTTGTGCAGTTATATCTAGAGTTAATAGATATAAACTAATAATCTCAAGATATATTTATCCATACTTCTTATATAGATATTGATTTCTCTGATATTGTGTAAAGGTGTTGAGATATAACAACTTGATATGTATATGTAAACATCATCATAGGAGATGTCACTAATCAGTATGTATAAATTCACATCATAGTATTATCCAATAAATTGTTGTTCTTTTTTCTCTCCATATCCCAAAAGAAGTATTATACAACAAAGGTTATGAGCCCTGCTAGTGCAAAGTGGCAATAACCATAGTAAAGATACCTCTTTAACATATGCTATAATACACACTACACTATAATGGATCAAGAAGAGCAAGGAAGCTTGGGTCAGCCAATCGTGAGTATTCTAGTAACTGCAGGTGTAACTGCAATAGGTATAGGAACAGCAGTCTCTATTGTATGTATAAACATGGGCAAGAGGTCCATTCAGGTCTTCGATGGGAAAGATTATGCAATTTGGGTATTCTATATGAAGAATCTCCTCAATGAATGTGGCTTGGCAGCCTATATGATGCCACAAGCACAAATTTCACATTATAATGCTGATAGTGATCACCAAGTGCTATGGAAGATTGCATTCATACTGTTGAATTCGCAAATGAAGCTCATAATGCATGCTATGATAGTGCATGATATATAGGAGGCTCTACATACTCATCATGTGTAAGTATTTATGTTGAATAGATTTCACTTGAAATCACAGCTATTCAATATTAGAATGAAGCCAAAGGAGTGCATCCATGACTATAGCAATCACATCGATGATCTAGTGAATGAGGTGAATTCTGTCAGCATGTTAATGGATTGCATAATGGATGAAAACAAGGTCCTGGTGCTTACAAGAGGCCTTCCTGAGGTGTACAACATTGTTGTCACTGCTATGTGTGAAAGTGGAAGCCTCACAAACTACACCCATGTGATTATGAGCCTCATAAATGAGGAAATATACTAAGAAAATGGTCCTGCCAAAGACAACAATGATGAAAGGGCATTCAACAGGTCTTGTGAACATAGCTCTGATGGTAAATGTGGTTAACAGCAAAAGTGTGACCAAAAGGGAGGAACCCAAATCCAAAATCAACGAGATAGCAGTCAATCAGGCAAAATCGATGGGTATTACTATTATTGTAGCAAGTATGACTATATGCAGTGTGATTGCTATTGTAAGAATAAGGAAAGCATGAAAATAAGTGTGGAAAAGAAAAGGGTGAAGGGAATTATCACGGTGGCAAAGAGAAGTGTGGCAATGAAAACACTGCTGAAACTGATGAAAGTGGTAGACTATTTTTTGTGCAAGATGACAACAATGCCAGTTTTGCCAGATCCACCAATCTGTCATCTACAACCAGTCAGCAAAATACTTTTGGGCTGACAAAAAGTAGCAATGACAGCAATTTCAGCAATAAATGGGCCAATACAGTCAACAATAATAATGTCTGGCTTATGGATTCAGGAGCCACACAACATATGACAGCCCACCAGGAGTGGTTTTCTACATATGAATCATTTGAATACCTGGTACCTATCAAACTGGGGAACAAAAATGTAATCTATGCCCAAGGCAAAGAAAACATAGGGATATATCTCTATGGGAATGTTATTGAGCCTGCAGCCACTCTTGGGGATATACTATATGCTCCGGAGATAGGAAAGAATCTTGTTTCCATAAGCAAGATGATGGGTCAAGGCAATAAGGAGATGTATATATCCAAAAGGCACAACCATATATGGCCTGCATGGCAGTAAATACAATAAGATGTTGCTGACAGCCTCAAAGCGAGGTAATCTGTATATGATCGATAGCATATCTAATGGAGCAAAACTTTCACATATATGACCACAACTATATCTGATGTGTATAATACATAGCATAAATATTTGGGGCATATTGGCAAATCAAGCCTTGAAAGGATGATCAGGAATAGTTCAGTGAGTGGATTACTGATATATATATATCCAGATGGCAACTTCTGTGAGGATTGCACAGCAAATAAGGCATCTCAGTGCCTGTTCAAAGAATGATGGAAGTGTGCATTGGAGATTCTCAATTTAATCCACACCAATATATATGGCCTGATGTGAACCCCGTTACATTCCAGTAAGAGGTATTTCCTTATATTCATTGATGATAATATGCACAAGGCATATATATCTGCTATTGGCAAAAAGTGAAGCCTTGGAGAAATTCAAAGAATTCAAAGCAATTACCGAAAATTAAATGGGATGTAAAATATATGCTATATGCTCAGACAATGTTCAGGAGTATATGAATGGCCAGTTCAGGCAATTCCTAATGAAATACAGCATATGCCATCAGACAACAGCTCTCTATATGCCTCAGCAAAATGATATGGCCGAGTGATTTAATTGTAATTGTTTGGCCATAGAAATGGCAGATATGATGATTAATACAGCCAGATTGGGATACTCCTATTGGGGAGAAGCTGTAATGATCACTAAGCAAGGATTCTGGCAATGAGCATTCCAGGGATGCTGATCATACCCCCAAGGAATTATAGAGTGGAACAAAGCCAGATGTATCTCATCTATGGATTTTTGGTTGCGCAGCATATGTCCTTGACAAAAGCAATATCAATCGGCATAAATTTGAACCAAAGGCAAGCAAGCACATCCTTCTAGGGTATAGAGGGACATCATATTGGCTCTGGAATCCACATACAAGACACATGGTGATCTTGCATGACATACAATTCCAAGAAAAGGGAGATTTGGAATGCATGGAAGTATAGGTGGAGACCTCTACATTCCAGCCAGTGCAACAACCAATGCCTCCATCTCTGAAGGCTCTAGCAGCAAATCAAAATTATTATCAACTGCTATATGAGGATGAGCCAGCATTACCCAAAGAACCAAGAATCACCAAGATCAATGATGATAGTAAATCCTCCTTCAGTGATGAGGAAATCAAAGAAAAAGACAAGCCAAAGCATAAACCCAGGAACGAGATGTATTCCAACTTAGAGAGTTATTGGGATATACCAGTAAGCTCTAGGCAGCCACATAAGGATTATATGAGCTATGCTGATGCATATAAATGCATGTAAATGGTAACATCTGGTGAGCCATACACATATGACGAGGCTATGCAAAGCCCAGACAACAAAAAATTGGAATGCATGATGGGTGAGGAATATGATTCGCTCATTGAGAATGATACTTGGGACTTGGTACCTCTCCTGCAAAATCATCAAGCAATCAGATCCAAATGGGTGTATAGGATAAAGTGCAATGCCAAAGGAAATGTAGAGTAGTATAAGGCTCATTTTGTAGCCAAGGATTATTTGCAGAGTTATGGTGTAGACTATGATGAGATATTTTCGCTCATATTTAAGCTTACTTTGCTTAGAATACTCCTTGCAATCAGTGTGCTATACAATCTGGAAGTCCATCAAATGGATGTGAAGATGGCATTTCTGAATAGTGATATAGATATAGAACTATACATCCATCAACTGCAAGGAGATGAAGATGGAGAATTCATATGCAAATTGCATAAAGGACTATATGGCATCAAACAGGCGGCATGATTATGGAACAAAAGGATTGATAAACATCTCCTTAATAATGGGTTCATGTATTGCAAAGTGGATAATTATATATATATTCAATATTATGATGATAGCATAGTATTCATTGGTATATGGGTGGATGATATCATCATCATTGCCAGCAAGAATAGACTTGATGGAGTAAATGAAACTCTATGCTGAGAATTCAAGATGACCAATATGGACGATGCATCCTTTCTTTTGGGAATATCAATTACATATAACAGAAGTATATGCACCATACATCTCTCACAAGAAACATATGCCAAGGCCATCCTTGAAAGATTTGATATGAGTGAATGCAAGCCCATTGGTACCCCAATAGAGATTTCTGTGAAGTTAAGGAAGCCTGATACTATGCTTGAATCTGCTGACAATATTCCTTATCATCAAGCCATTGGTTCTCTCATGTATTTAATGATTGAAACAAGGCCTGACCTATCCTATGCCATCAATAAGGTAGCACAGTATTGTTCATACTATGACAATTGATATTGGATGGCAATCAAGAGGATTTTCAGATATCTAAAGGGATCATTATACTATAGCTCATGTTGGGTGGTGATAATGGATTGAGCAAGAGCAAGAACAATGGCATCTGGCTATTTGACACGTGTGATGCCAATTGGGCCAGAGACTTGGATGATCAACAGTCTGCAACCAAGTATCCCTTTCACATCAGCATAAACAAAGACAAAGGGTCTATTGTTTTATGGCAAATATGCAAGCAGAGTTCCATAGTGACATCTTCAATGCAAGCAGAGTACCAGGCATTGTCATTGGCAACAAAGGAGGCCATTTGGCTCTGCAGGCTATTAAAAGAACTTGGCTTCACTCAAGAATGATACCCTATGCAGATAAGGCAAGACAATCAATTGATGATAGCACTTGCCAAGAATCCAGTACACCACAGTAGAATGAAGTATATTGATATACTCCATCATTTCATTCAAGAATGTATAGAGTGTGGGAGTATATACTTGGAATACATCTCCATAGAGTACATGATTGCCAATTCACTTACAAAAGCCCTTCCAAGGCCAAAGTTCAAGCTATGCACCAAAGGAATGGGTCTTATAAATGAGTCACAAGACTCTTCAGGCTGTTAAAAGCCACCGCATTTCAACATTTACATCTATGTTGGTTGCATCCCTCATCTACGAGTGGGTTACATTACATTCCTATGAGTATTATGGGTATTTTGGAACACTTTTCAATCCATGAAAATTCCTTAGATTTAGGTCATTGCAGTTCTAGTTTTGCATATGTAATACATTACTTTTGTCTAGTTTGGATTCTCTTTTTTTTCTCTCTTTTCTGTCATACATATCTCCTTGAGTGAGAGTGTTGAGATATGACAACTTGATATGTATATATAAACATCATCATAGGAGATATCACCAATCAGTATACTAAATTCACATTACAGTATTATCCAATAAATTGTTGCTCTTTTTTCTCCCCATATTCCAAAAGAAGTATTATACAACAAAAGGTATAGTCCTTTCTATTTTGGTTTCAGTTTGGTAGAAAAATTTATTTCAATTATACTTTTCTTGATTATTAATCTTTATCTTCTCATTCTTTTGCTTCTGATTATAGTATTTCTTTTGACTTTCCTGGACTTTAATAATCTGATTTTGGGCTTCATTTTACAACTGATCTCTATTTTCAAGAAGCTTTCTAAGGTTCTCATTATCAGCAGTTTTGGTTTTCTTAGTAAACATTATTTCAAAGAACTTTTGTTTAGTTGAGATAGAAGGAGTATTTTGGATTTCCCACAGGATTTTAGAAAAGCAGATATTCCAATTAGTAGGAATAACCTTGGCAAGTCCTTTCTTGATGGTCAGATTCATTTGTTTGGTCATTCCATTGATTTGTAGATAATAAGAAGTAGTTTGTTTCAGGTAAATCTCATGGATTTATATATAGCTTAAAATTATGTAAATTACAAATTCAGTTCCTTTGTCTGAGTTAAGTTCTTCAGGGAGTCTATATTAGAGAGTAAGATCATAGAGATGTCTGACAATAGTCAGAGTATCTAAAATCTCTATTGAATAGGCTTTGCACCATTTGGTTAGATATCCAATAAAAATCAGAATACATTTATTGTGTTTTGATATTACTGATAGAAGTTCTATTATATCTACTCTCTATCTTTGAAAGATATGAGTGGGTGGGAGAATTAGTTATAGTGAGACTTAACAGTTCTTCTTTTCTTAGTACTTCTGATAGGTGTCACATTTCTGAATAATATTTCAGACTTGAGTTTTGAGATGGAGCCAATGTTGGTATGTTTTTCAAATCTTTTCTTTTATATTTGTCTAATCTTAGTGGGCTTCCTGATATTCTTGTTGCAAGTGCTTGGGAGTGGGGCAGGCTGGTGGAGTAGTGCAGACCCCAGAGCATTGGCTTGGGGAGTGTGAGGTATTGGAGGACTTTTGGAGAGAGGTGGGGCAGCAACTAGGTAGTGTTAATAGAGGGCGAGTTTGGGGGAGATGGGATGTGCTCTGGGCAAGAATGCTTGGGGGAGTAGGAAATAAGTAGCTCACATTGGGGTGGGTTGTTGCAGTGTGGGTAGGAATGGCAGGTCACTGGCTAGCAGTGTTTGAGAAAGGAAGGAAGTTGACTCAGGAAGAGAAGATGGCAAGGTGGTGGTGGTTGATGAAAGATATTCTGACGGGTTGGCAGAGGGAATGGGGTCCTGGAGAGGGGGGCCATAGGAAGTTAGTGGAGGTTATATGTAGTAAGAGTGAGGGCCGAGTGCAGGTGATAGGAAATGAGGTAGTGTTTGAGAGGGTCGAGGTAGGAGAGATGCCAAGTGAAGGAGTAGGGTAGCAAGGTGAGAGATGGGGCTGCTGATGTGGTATGAGGACAAGTGTAATGTTTAGACAGGTGTTAGGTAATAAATGAGGCCACAGCCTATAGAAAAAA
>RQIL01010109.1:0-11694 GCA_003951145.1 Jimgerdemannia lactiflua | reverse complement strand
TTTTTTTTTATAAACTATAGCCTTATTTATTAACTATCTATAATATTTCATATGTCCACTCTTATTATAAATTATTGCCACCAGTCTATAGTAGTGGCCCTCACTAGTGCCCTACCCTTTCTACTACCCAGATAGCATATCAACCATTATTCTTTTCTATCTCACTAGCTTCTCTCTATTTGACATCTTCTTGCTCTCTTCAAACACTACCTGCCAGTGACTTGCCATACCAACTCAGACTGTGAGAACCCACCCTAGTATAAGCCACTCATCTCCAATCCTTTCAAACATCTGCCACTTTAATACTCCCCATTAATCTGTCCTATGTCCACTATAGTCTCCCTCTAGATAGCCCAACTTCTCTCCAAAAATCCTCAAGTACCTTGCACTCCCCTAACTAGTATTCCAGGGTCTGCACTACCCCCCCCACCTATCTGACTCTTGCACATTCCTTATACTCAAATATATCTCCCACTATTTGATATCTAGACCTGAAGTTCAACATAATGTTCTATCTCAGAACTCTTCACCAAACTATCTAGAACTTGGGAGGAATCCACTTCTTTGTCTCTATAACCCAGGTCCATATCTCTATTCAGTCTCACTCCTCATCAATCCCATCCCACTATTACCTCTCTGGCCACAGATTCTGTCCAGCCCTCTGTTGACTATCTATCTCATCTCCAATGTCAAATTCTATAACTGAGAAGCTACCCAGTAACAGCCAATGCCACTGCAACATTTCTGGACCCCACTGCTCCTCTCCAATTCATCCCTCCTATCTGATATCAATCCAATAAGCCCCCTCAACCACTTCCCACCAGAATTCTCTATACCTCAAATGCTGACTACCTTTACTACTCATTATAGCCAAAAGGTCACTATAGAATCCCCTGGGGGCATATCATGTCTCCTATACCTTCTGTATCAGGAGCACCCATCCACACCCTCAACCTTATAATTTACCTATATTGAGCCAGGCATATTACATTTTGGGGCCCAACTAAGAAGAATTTTAAAATCTGTATGACTTTTCAGCTCACAGAACCCAATATTTAACCTTGAGACCAATATTACTGAAACCTTTAATACAGTACCAATATCAGCTATTACAGGAGAAGAAATACTAGCACTATAAAGTGTTTGGACAGGAAGAGACAAAATTATCTCCAGAATCAGATACCACTCATCATTAGAAGAATCTGAGATTACAAAAGTCAGTACTATACAAAATTCACTACTAGTAGCCCAATTACCAAGCCCACAGTTTGAGAATATATCAGAAAACACACTATATAGAGATTTTAATTAATTCACAGCTGACAATATAGATAATACCAGTCAGGAGTTTGATGATCTCATCTAAGAACTCAACAATCATCTTGAAAGATTTCCCCAAGAGCCTTCTCTGATCTACCAAGACCAGATCCTAATTCAGAAAAGTAAATACCAGTAAACCCAATCCCAAGAGTTCTATCCACAAGACTTTCCAGAATAGTACAGAGAAGAACAACACCACTCAGATCTTCTGCACCTATAAGCACATACTTATCAACAGCTAACAGCTCAGAATCAGATCCAGAAACTGAAATAGACCCAGAAACCAAAATAGAACCAAAGAACAATGATGAGAAAATGGCCTCACTATTACCCACATTTGCAGGATATTCAGAAGAAGATCTAAGAGAATTCATAGATAAAATTGAAGGAATAGGAGCTGGGAGATCTGGTTATCTAAAGATAAATTGATCTCTTCAAAGCATAGCTGAGAGAACCAGCCAAAGGCATCTTTGCCAGAACTGTAAGTGATGTTGACACAGACTTAGGAGATATCATTGTAAATACAAATACTTATTAAGAACAATATGAGGCTATGCAATACTGGATTATTGAAAAATATATAGGAAATAAAATCCACCACAAAGTCCAAGAATTCATCATAGGAATGAAGGTAAATCTTGGAGAATACCTATGACTATTCTTCACCAGAATTCAGAAAAGAATGCATGCTACCAGATTCAGTGCTGTCAATTAAGACATCATTGGTGCAATAATATTTATGAATTAAATTCCACCCAACATTGCTCAGTATATCTGAATCCTGGATATTAAGAAACCTTAAGAGGAAGTAGATATAGCCCAAGGATACTTTGATATCAAGCAAAGAATCACTTAGACTAATAACAGAAAGGAAGACAAGGAGGATCTTCTGGTTAATACTTTATAAGAAAACCTTCAAGGAGAATCAAGAGAAGAAAAACCAACCAAAAAATGGAGGAAGGATAAGAAAGAGATTCAAGACCTTAATTTGAAAGTAGACAGACTGGTTGGGCAAATAAAAAAGCTTACCATATATAAAAATCAGAATTTTCAAGCAATTATTAGCCTAGCTATACCCCATTAAAAAATCAGAATTACCAGAAGAATTTTATATCTCATAAATACTGTAACTATCCACCAAGAGATAGGGCAGAAGTCCAATGCTACAAGTGTGGACAATAAGGGTATTATGTCTCTGAATGTACTAACTAAGGCAGCTTAAGAAATTTCAAACCTCCAAATCAGAATGATATCCACAATAAAAGAAAAGAAGCTTACTTAATAGAAGACTATAAGCAAAGTAACAAGATGAATACAGTGATCTAGACCTATATCTGACTAAGATTGAATATAAAGAAATAGTCTATCTAGCAGAAAAAAGAAAGAGAGTAGTAAGCAGTCCCCAACCAGTAGAAAGACCACCCAAAAGAGCTATCAAAAGAATTATTTAAGATGAGAATAAAGAAGAACAATTTGATATACCCCTCCATTATCTCTTACTCTTTATCCCTGAAGCTATGATTAATGGAGAGAACTCTTCACTAGAATCTATCAATGATGAAATAGAAGAAGAACCAGAATCAGAAACCAAGACTTCAAAGCCCAGGAAGAAATATATCCCAAAGACTATGCCCTCAAAAATCTATAATAAAGCTTGGAAAAATATATCCAAGAAGCCAAGATAGAAGTTCCACTCCTGTAGTTCTTATAATTGACACCTACTAGCATAAGGAACAAATTGCTATAAACTATCAGATCCTATACAGGAAGAGTTCTCATCCCACAAGAAGAATCAATAACCTAAGTAGTATAAGCTGCAGAAGGGTATATGAGCACCTGTCTGTTTAGAGAAATCAGAGGACAGAAGGAAAAAATCTCCATTGGTATAGAAGTAGCTATATGTATTATTGCTAAGAAATTCTTGGATAGTATCCAATGACCCATTGATGGACTCTCTAGCCTCAGCATTATAGTAGCAGATGGAGCCTGAACCCAGCCCTTAGGAGAAGTCTGAAACATCACTATTATTCTTAGATATATTCAGTTTGCTATCCCTAAGGCAGTTGTAATCAAAGCTATCACTTATATCATAATTCTCAGTATCAATTGGATGAAGGACATGAATGTAGATGTCAACATTGGTCAATAAGTACTTAAGTTTGACTATAGAGAAAAGATGTACCAATTTAAGATCACTAGTCTCAAACTATCAAAGAAGAAGAAGAAAGTGTCCATTCAAGAAGAATATACCAGTAGGGAAGAATCAACTATAGAAGAAGAAGAAGAGAATTCTGAAAATGACAATGACTCCAGACTAAGGCCCCAAATCAACATGATAGAAAATAGACCAGAAGATAATGTCTGAGCATAAGATACTATATCTATTATAATTAAAGCCATTACTGGTGAAGCTAGAGGATGCACCAAATGTCTCTAAAGACAAAAATATGAGAAACACTCATCCAGATATGTGGGAATTCGAAAAATTCTTAGTACTACATACTCTGAGTTCAGGAGAAGAAAGATAAGATGTCTTTACAATATCTAGCTAAAAAACCATACATAAGACATACTCAATCCTAAAATTAAAGCAGCAGAAGAATAAGTAATTTGGGACCAATTACTAAGAAATATAATGATGGCATTTCTGAAAACAAGAGCTCTCTGCAATTATTACATAAGATGATCCAAATTTGGTACTATAAGAAGGAGAAAATGATAATAATGCCCCCTGGAGTGAAGAAGCTGGACCTAGTATACAACTGATTATCTCAAGACCTAAAACTCACCAGGAAAGAGCCTTCTGAATGAGCAGATGCCCTCATTCAGTCATTTTTCTCTCACTAAGGGACTATTGCTATTGTAACGTGCCTGGCTCAATAGAGGCAAATTACAAGGTTGGGCGGCTGTGTAGATTGGCTTGAGCCCCCAGTTACTTTGTCAAAAAGCAACAAAATGTTCAGATAATAGATATAGGTTCCTCCTGTGTTGGGTTGATGTCTAGTGGTATAATATTCAACAGCTGGAGACTTTCTGCGTGCGATTTCCTAATTTGGCGGCGTTCTTGGGTTGCGTGCGTGAGTGGATTTCCTTCTAGGGTGTCGGTGGATAATTCGTGTGATGGGCAATTAGGCGGATTTCCTTAATAGCGGGCTCTCTGGGAACCGACGATCAGTTTCCTTAAGAGTGCGGGTTCTGGATTTCGGGTGACGGCAATCGAATTCCTTTTCTGGCATACGGACTAAAAGCGGCGAGTTTCTCGAACAATACGGACTTCTTGAACGATACGATTTAAGCGGGCGATGCGGCTGAGCAGCGTGGACTTGAACGATGCGGACGATCGGCGGAATGCGGCGGATCGGCGGATAAAATGTAGAACGATGCGGACGAACGATGCGGATCGGCGGAAAGCGGCGGATTGGCGGACTTAAACTGGAAAACGGCGAACTTCTCTTCAGGCTTATCTGGCAAGCGAACCAAAAACTTCTTTGTATCGGAAAGTGGACCGGAGTGGAAGGCAAGCTTACAACTTCTTGGCAGTGGCTCGTTGGCAGGCGTATCTCCTAAGTGTTGCAATCCAATCTTTAGGATCAAGTGGCTTTTGGCAGGCGTTTCTCCTAAGTGTACCAGACAATTGACTTTTGCTTTGCTTTTCGGACTGAGGTTTATTCACTTCTTGTCTCTGGGGTATTTTATACATTGTGGTTGCTATCTGGTTGCTATCTGGCTAAGTATAGAATGCTATTTATATCAGGTATTTCTGTTCTGGTACAAGTGTTCAGGTGCTGTACAGTGTACAGGTGCTGTACAGTGTACAGGTGCTGTACAGTGTACAGGTCCTGTATGGGTAAACATCTTCTTTTGGCGTGTCTGGTTATTTATACAAGTTGGCGCAGTAAAGCAGTCTTGGTTGCTTAGTGCACTTGATATAGTATATGGCTAAGTGGCAATTTCGAATGGTACGATTTCTGTGGCCTACTACACTATGAATGTCACATATTGGACCAGTAATTAAGCCAGTCTTTTGTACCAGAATCTCTGAAAATACATAGTTGTAGAAGAAACCTTATTCCAGGAAACTACTATCATACTTACAAAGAGATGAAATAAAGTAAGATATTTCACTTAATTGAAAGTAAAGCCCATCTCTCCAAATATAATTTGAATAGATACTGATTCTCAAAACAAGGAGAAATCAAGGAATGAAAGAAACACTTCCAAGCTATAAGATATTATTGTCATGAGAAACATTCCAGATACTGGTCTTGTCAATATAAAAAGATCCACCTCAGCAAGAATGTGATTATACACACACTCAAGAGAGGAGATGACCAAGCAAAGATTTGAAAGAAGAAAAAGAAAAAGCCTACAAAGAAGATCTTCAAAATATATGACCTAGGAAAAGATATTCTGGCTCTCATTTACCATATAACTTATCAAGGAGAGATAAATGATACCATCAATTTCATAGAAGCCCTGGACCCTACAGGAAAGAGGGGAATCAATTACCTCTGAGACCTCTTTACTGGAGCAAGATAGCTACATCTAGATATTAAAGATTGGAGAACTGAAGCCACAGAAGCCTCAGCCCAAAGACAATCTATACTTGGCAAGAACATTGTATAGTATGCTTTGCTGAATTCCAACAAAATATTCCACTCAAGAAAGCACACCAAGAAGATGTTGGCTATGATCTCTGCAGCCTTTCTTATGCTATTATAGGTCCTGAAAGTACAAAGTTTATCAGAACCAGCATTATTATGTAATCACCAAAAGGAACATACATTTAGTTGACCTTAACTGGACTAGCTCTTAGAGTCACTACTGAAGGAGAAA
This sequence comes from Jimgerdemannia lactiflua, assembly GCA_003951145.1. Lineage (NCBI taxonomy): Eukaryota > Fungi > Mucoromycota > Endogonomycetes > Endogonales > Endogonaceae > Jimgerdemannia > Jimgerdemannia lactiflua. The sequence goes on along the minus strand of RQIL01010109.1, from coordinate 5,538 downwards.
CTATTAACTCAGGATACATAGGCAAAATTAAGATTATCTTGAAGAATGGAAGTGGAGAATGGATTCAAATTAACAAAGAAGATAAATACAAGTAGTCTTCCTTAAATACAAGACTCCTCAGCTCTATGAAGTACCTGAATTCACCCAAGGCACCAAATAGACCAAAGAATTTGGAAGCTTAGATAGAAAGAAAGTACACCTCCTTCAGGTTAATAAATTCAAAACAAATGCACTCCAGCAAATCTTCTACAATTAGTAAAACTTCACAAGAATCTCATTTTTAAATCAGAAGAACAAATCACTATCAAAATCTTTGCACAACCTAACCTCAGGAATCTCTACTTTAAACCAATAAAGAAATTCGAAATCTGCACATAGAAGGATATATATACTTTTTGACAAGATGAATCTGGTATATTCTTGAGCAACCAACATGAGCTAGGAGAATATTATCTTGCTGAAAGAAACTATCATTGGATACCTTGTACCCTACCTCAACTGAATAATAGAGAAGTTTATAAACTAAACTTATAGAAAATAGCAAAAGGTTGCAGAATATAAGAAAGGCCCTTCTGTAATCTAGGAAAAAATAAAGTCTTCTACAAATATTGGAGAAGAATTGACATCTCAGCAGCAATAATAATCAATTGAACTTCTTTATAAATATCAGGGCATCTTTACTATAGACTATGACAACCTTCCATACAATCTATTATATCAGTATAGTATAAATACAGAAAGTATAATACCCATTAAACAGAAACTGTACAGAATACCCCACTATATGAAAAAATTTGAGAAAGAATATATCTAGGAACTCTTAGATAATAGAGTCATCTGACTCTCTACCAGCTCTTAGACTAGCCCTATACTTATTATACTAAATAAAGAAGAATGAAGACTCTGTATAGACTTCAAAAAACTCAACTCAGTAACTGAAAAAATGCCTACTCCTTTTTCTGAATTGATGACCTTCTAGATTAACTACAAAATACAAGATATTTCAGCAGTATGGATCTATTTGCAGAATTCCATAAAATAATAATAGACTCCAAAGACATTCAAAATATAGCTTTTCTTATCTTAGGAAAATTGTTTAAATACCTCTAAATACCCTTTGGACTTTGCAATGCACTTCCAATCTTTCAGCAAATGATGAACTCAGTATATGCCCCTTTCATCCACCACTGCCTGATTGTCTATATAGATGACTCTAATATCTACACAGCAAATTTCAATGACTACCTGTAAGACCTTGAAGAGTTTTCAAACTCACCTGACAAAACTACCTGAGACTCAATTCAAAGAAGTGCTACTTTGGAAAACAGAAAATAAAATTCCTTAAATTAGTAGTTTCTAAAGAAGAAATAAATACAGTCTCCAAGAAGATAGAAAAAGTCAACAACTTTTTTATTCTCAAGACCCCAAAGGAAGCCTTATCTTTCTTGATACTAGTATCCTACTATAGAAGATTTATCAAAGGTTTGCTGATATCTCTGCCCCAATCTGAATCTTGCTACAGAAAGAAGTTCCATTTTAATAGAAAGAACTATATGAAGAAGACTTCCAAAAACTCCAATATTGCCTAATCTCAGCAACAGTCCTTGTCCAACCAGATCTATAGAAATCCTTCATTCTATATACTGATATATCTAAGAATAGTCTTGGAGCAAATCTTGCAAAAGAAGGATCCAACAAACAATACCATATGATAGCTTATGTAAGCAAAGTGACTAATAGGCAGCAGACTAACTATGGAAGTACCAAATTGAATTATCTTATAGTCATATAGATGTCACTCTATTCAAGCATTATCTCATTGGGAAAATGTTCACCCTAATCACAGACCATGCAGCCCTCAAATGGCTATTGTACTATAAGAATCTTACTGGAATCCTTTATACTGCAAGAATCTCACTAGAATCCTTACTCAATGGATCCTTATCCTATAAGATTATAAAATAAATATCATCTATAAAGTAGAAAGAACTCACAACAATGTTGATGTTCTTTTCCATATGACTTAATGAGTCAAAAGGGTATACCTTGAAACTATACTCTAAAAGAAGTTCCTATGACCATTAAGAAGCAAGAAGATCTCATCTGACAAGAATACTGAAAAGCCCACCAAGGATAGATAAGTATAGAAGAAAAAGTCTGATGAGTATACCCAATATTGGCCCCACCTTAGATACAAGTCTGAGACATTATTCAAAAATGTGACACCTTTCAAAAGTATTAAGGAAAGAACTATCAAGCCCTACTACAACTGATTTCCCCATCTACTTACATCTTTTAAGAATAGAGAGTAAACCCCCTATCAGTAATATCAAAATAATATAAATATATTCTGATATTTGTTGAACATTTGACCAAATGGCCCAAAACATACTCCATGGAAATTGCAGATACCCTGATCATTATTGGACACCTTCATGACCTTACCCTTTGATACAGACCTCTAAAGAACATATCTCAGACTAAAGAACTGAATTTGTGAATAATGTGATCTCAAGTTATATAGGAGTTCATAGGATTTATCTGAAATGAATTACCTCTTACCATTCACAAACTAATGGAATGACTGAATGATAAACCAAGCTATCAAGAAATAACTTACTAAGATTAATCCTAACAATTGTGATCTCTGCTTATCTGAAATTCTGTAGAAAATCTGGAATACTCCTACTGCCTCAACCAAGCAGAAGCCCTTCAAAATGATATTTGCCAAAAGAACCAGAACTGCTGACTATGAAAACCTCAGAAAGCTTCTTGAAAAAGAAGATCAACTGTGAAATAAAGCTCAAAATCAGATTATCAAGACTCAGAAAAACCAAAAAAATTATTATGATCAGAAGTAGAAGGATTAGAAGATTAAGATTGGGAATCAAGTTCTAATTTGGAGAAGTATGATTGAAACAAACTTTGCAGCTAAACTGGAACCAAAATGAGAAGGATTATATCTTATACACAATATTAGAGAAACCAACATCTATATAAAAAGCATAGATAGATATATCTTAAGAACACTAGTTCACATCAATCAACTTAAGATATATCTATACAAATCATGACCCAGAGGATTGATCAGTCTCTCCAGACCCTGATTCTCAGCTCCTTCCAAGACTTCCTAATCCCTCTACCATTATTCCATCAAGCCTAAGGAATTCCAGTCAACTAGATTCAAGAACACCTCAAAATTATACCATTTTTCAAAGATTTCTATAAGTAAGCTACTACTCCTTTGGACAAATCCTATAAGGCCAGACCTATATAAGAAGCTCTGCTGGTCTGATATAAAAGAATGCCATTTCAGTCAAAGATATTTATACTTTGTATAAAGGAAATATTGGAGCCCTTCTCCAAGCCCAGTTCCATCTTAATGACATTCAGACAATGAATGTCATCATCTTTCAAAGTATCTTACAACAAGTAGAATTTCTATTTCCAGAAGAACAAGATAATCAACCAGATCTGGAATTAGAAGGAGTGACCCAGATATAGAAGAATATGATGGTACAAGTATAGATGCAGAAGATGCCTATAGATATTGGAATGATGACTAAAGGATAGTTTGTGACAGACTACTTTTTAGTGGGAGCTGATATAGTGAATCAGAAAAAAAATCATAAAACAGCTAGATGATATGAATACTCAGTATAATATAGTTACTTATATAGTTATTCTGTTGTTGTGGAAATTGTATAAATAACCCAGATAACTAAAAAAGAAAACATTCTGTTCTCTGAGAAAACACCTGCTATAAACAGCACTCTATAATTAGCCAGATAGTAATCAGATAGTAACTATAATATATAAAATATCTCAGAGATAAGAGTGAATAAACATCAGTTCTGAAAGATTTCAGAATAAAGATACTAACTAGTCTAAGTTCTAAAAGTTCAAAAGCAAAAGACATTCTGTCTGAAATATACTTAGAAGAAATATCTACCAAAAGCCACTTAATCCTAAAGAAATTGAATTACAATACTTAAGAGATATATATGTCTGCTGACATGCTACTGTTAAAAGGAAATTGTGAGCTTACTTTCACTCCAGTCCACTTTCTGTAAAAATCCTGAATTCATTGCTATGTTTGAGTAAAGAACTTTACCACAATTTTGAAGAGAAGTCCACCACTTAAGGAAAAGCTGCCATTTTCAAGAGAAGAGCAACCTGCTTTTCAAGTTTAAGTGAAAAACTGCCATCTGAAAATCCACTACAATCTAATGCAATGAAGGCAGTTAATAAGATATACCTTTGTAGTAAATTCATTTGTATAAACAAAATAGTCAATTTATATGACCTTGTCAGTCAAAGCCTGAAAAAAATCCACAATGTTTTTGGTCTACCAATTTATAGAATTTATATTCAATCTGTATTGTTCAACCTATATCTGCTATATTTGGTCTACTTGTCTGAATAAGTCGAAAGAAAGCCAATTGTCCATCACCTAAGATCTAGAATCTGCACTCTTAAGAAAATCTGCAGCATTTAAGAAATCTACCACATTTGGTCTATCTATTAGATTCATACAACTCCCAATCTCTCCCCAAAAACCACTAAGAACCTCACAATCTCCTAGCCAATATTTAGGGGTCTATACTACCCCTCTCTCCTATCCTACTCTCATATACTCCATACACTCAAAGAGATCACCAGCAACCAAATGTCCTGATTAGAAGTTCAATATAACATTCTGCCTCAAAACTCTCTATCATACTACCTAGAATATAGAGAGGATTCACTTTTTCATCTCTATTCTCCAGGTCTATAGTCTCCTCTAGTTCCACTCCTCACCAATCCCTACTCATTGCTACTCTTCTGGCCAAAGGTCCTGCCTAGCTCTGCATTGACTGTCCACTCTAGCCCCCATATCAAACTCTATTGCCAGTGAGCCCCCCAGCAACAATCTATGTCTCTGCTATATCTCTGGGCCCCATGGCTCATCTTTAATATAACCCTCTCAGCCAAGGTCAATTCTGTACATGCCTTCAACTACTCTCTATCAGAATCTCTTATATCTCAGTCTTCTACTCTTTCCCCTGTCCACTATTACCAGTAGGTCTCTAAAAGAATCCCTGAGGGCATACTGTGCCTCTTACACCTTCTGCATTAGAGAGATCCACCTTTTCTCTTTCAATCATACTGCTCTCTTTAGTCACCAGGTCTAGAGATAGTGCATTCTTTTTGAAAAGTCTACTAGACCTAGCCCTCTCCTTTTTACTAACATCAACAGCATCTCTCATTTAATCTAGCTCCTTTGACCCACTCATATTCAATTCCTCACTAACTTCATCAGTCTCTTTATCACTCAAGCCAGAAAGTCCAAATAATATAACAAGTACCACAGCTTTGGCATTCAGTAAATATTCAATTTATCACTCTGCCTGCTAAAGAGATATATCACCTGCCCCAACTTTACAGAGAGTCTCTCTAAGCAGTCACTCTGGCCTCCCATTAGGCCCCATATACTGAAATAGTTCTCCTAATAAGTAGATTTAAATCCATTCAAATCTTTATAAAAAAAAACTCAAA
>RQIL01010098.1:0-11696 GCA_003951145.1 Jimgerdemannia lactiflua | reverse complement strand
TGATCATAAACATATATTCAATGACAGTATTTATTTACTTATCAATCTATGCAGCATAAATCATAGCTACAGGATAATTTATATGCAAAGTGCAATATAACACCCAAATAAGCCAGCCCCTAAAAACAGTCAAACTGAATTAAAGACACAATGACTTGAAAGTAAACTCAGCTAGCTATGCAAAGAGTCCATGCCTTGACTATGTAAGAAGTGCACATATGTCTCTTATTTCTCATCCAACTGGTCACCCACAACAAAATAGATATACATCAAACTGTAACTCTCACTCACTATTCTTCACTCTACTATCTTCTCTCTGGACTTATGCTTCTGGTTCTCCTGTGTCTGGTCCTCTGGTCATTGAACCTCCTGCTGCCCCTCTCCTCCCTTATTCATTCTGTCTGTGCAGATGCCCTGTCAAATGCAAAATTAGTATAGATGGTCTGATCATAGAACTTGGTACCATTTGTAGCCTCAATTACTGTTTTGGCCTCCTTGAAAGTCTTGTACTTGACTAGTGCATAACTCTTAATATAACCCATCTACCTGTCCAGATTCAGATGCAAATTCTAAATCTCACCATACTCAAAAAACTTCTCTATTAAGGTATCCTCATCAGTCTCCTTATGCATGTTTATGACCATGATAATCCAGTCTTCTATAGATCATTGTGCCTTGCCTGGTGCAGAAGTATCCTCCTCCATTACTTTATATTGTTTGAATTTCTCAGAGCCACAGGTGCCACCATCATGAGATTCTTTCAAATCACACTGGAACTCATATTTCTTCTTCTTCACTGGTTGCAATCTTTCTTGTCAATGACCATATCATCTTCAATAATCTCATTAGTGCCAGGGTTTAGGTTGATCTCATAGCAGTCTGCCATTGCATGTATATGATTGTATAGCCATTAAAAGAGGGTTGGGATCTTGGACTCTCTGTAGAGTTGGTGGGAGACATTATGGAGTGAGGAGGGAGGCAAAGATGGAGAGACTATAGAGGCATATCTGGAGGGCTGGTGCCTACTGTGGGTAGGATTTGGGGGGTCCATTAAGGAGGAGGAAATTGTAAGTATTCTTATTACTAAAAAGTTTAGTATGGTACTAGAAAAGAATGGTCTACCTTGGGACTTCTGGAAGAAAATGTATTGATTTATTGTATACTCCATCCAAGAGATGAGAAATATGTACAATATAGTTATTAGAGAGGATATATCTAGGAGGCCAGGAGCTAGAGTTGATGGTACTTCTCTTCAAGAACAAGGGAAGAAGGGAAGACTGGAAGAACCAGAGGCCTATTATACTTTTAGATTTAGACAGAAAGCTAATGATGAAGGTACTGGTGACTTAGTTGCAAATTGTGATACAGTAGGTTTTTGGAGAGAAATTGAGAGGATTTGTGAGTAAGTGGTTGATTAAGAATAGTATAGCTTGGGTATATAGTATTATTGAGGGAGTGAGAGTAGCTAGAGTGAATAGCTGGCTAGTTTTTTTGAACCAGAAGAAGACTTATTATAGGGTATGATGAGTTTGACTGAGAAAGGTTCTTAAGATGATTGGAATCCTAGGAAGACTGAGTATATTGATTATCTATCTCCTAGAGAAAAGCTGAGCCACAGTTTTGGTAAATGGCCATAAGGGTGTATTATTCTCTTTAGGGCATTGAGTATTATAGAGAGATCTGCTGTCATCAATATTGTATACACTGTTATTGAAGCTATTATTGAATAGAATTTAATAGTAGGTTACAGAATTGACTATTCTGGGTATGAACTAAAAAGTAGTAACTAGTGCTCACAACAAATCAAATGGAATCGAATTGGACCTAAATTCAATTTAATTTGAAAACTTTGCATCGAATTGAGGCCCAATTCAATTCAAATCAATTTGAATTGAGGTCCAATTCAATTCGAGGTATGATTCGAACTCTATTTTTCAAAATATAATTACTTGATAAAAATACATCCAAATTTAATGAACTTTAGTTTGTTAGATTCTTCTTATATAGGAGAATCTAACAAGCTAAAAATCATTAAATTTGGGTCATATATTCATCGAGTTATGACATTTCTAAAATAGGTTTTGAATCAGATCTCAATTCAATTCAAATTCAATTCAATTTGAACTCAATTCAAATTGAAAAATCCCCAATTTGATTTGATTCGAATGACCCTTAATTTGATTTGATTTGAATTGATTCAATTCATTTGAGAGCACTAGTAGTGGCCTTTACAGATAACATAGTGGTTAGACTTAGCTCTACTGAGGATGTTAGCAAACTCAAGAAGGCAGTGAGATGGTATGAATGCTGTTCTGGATAGAAGCTGAACTGCTACAAATGTGAGACAATAGTCCTAAGAATTGAGCTAGTTAGTAATGGTATTATTGGAACTATTGTTCCCCTGGGGGAGATTGTATACTATCTGAGGATATTTCTCTTAGTAAATGGATCAGTATTGTCTAGGGCCTGATGGAAGGCCAAAGTGACTGCTTGGGGTGACTCTCTGTAAGACTGAGGTGGGAGATATATCTCACTGATAGACAGAGTAATGATTTTGAATATATACTTAATGCCAAAGCTATAGTATCTGATATACTACTTGGATTTTCCATTCTGAGTAGTGAAGAGGCTGTTGAAGTTAGCAAGAAACTAGATATGAGTAGATCAATGGAGTCAGACCAAGTAGAAGGTACTAGTATTGCCTATAGAGATGAGAGGGCTAGATCTGGTAGACTTTTCAAAAAGGTTACACTGTCTCTGAGTCTAGTGGCTGAAGAGAACAGCAGAGCTGAAAGGAGGAGGGGGGGTTCCTCTAATATAGAAGGTATGGGAGGTGAAGTATGCTCCCAGGGGATCTTCTAGAGACCTGCTAGCAGCAGTGGGTAGAGGGGAGAGTTGAAGGCTGAGATATAGAAAATTCTAATAGAATGTAGTAGAGAGTGTACATAGAATAGACATTGGCTAGAAGAGTCATATTGATGATAAGGTATGAGGTCCAGAGATGTGGCAGTAAAGTAGACTCTTGTAAGGCTTGCTAGTGATCAAGTTTGATATAGGGGCCAAAGTGGACAGTCAATTGGAGCCTTTGGCTAAAAGGTTGTCCATGTGCAGAAATTGGTAATAAGTGGGACTAGTAAGGCCTGTGGACCTAGAGAATAGAGATAAAGAAGTGGATTCCCCCCAAGTTTTGAGTAGTATAGTGGAGAGTGTTGAGACAGAATGATACTGAACTTCAGGTTAGGATATTTTGTTGCTGGTAGTGAGAAGTATATAGGAGTGAGGCAGAAGGAAAGGATAGTGCAGACTCCTGAACACTGGCTAGAGAAATACAAGATTTTTAGTGATTTCTGATATAATATTTTAGTGTAGTTTATTTCTTTTCTTTATCTTTTCCAGTACTTTCCATAACCTTCCAGTACCTTCTGATTGCTTAGAAATCCTTTCTTGGTGCCAAGTCACAGCTAGAGCATTCTTATTACTTCTATTCTCATTTTAGCTAGTTATGGAACTTCATGGAACATTTCATAACTTTATTTATCATCTTTGCTGAGAACTTTCCACTTGGTATTTCCATTGATTTCTTAAATCCTTCTGAATCATTCTTTCAGATCTTGTATAAATATCCTCTCTGTTCTTATGAATAAAGCTCAGAATATTTTCTCCCAGAAACTACGAGATCTTCCTAAACTCTTAATAACTCTTTGAGCTATTTTGAACCTCTAGAATTAAGTCATTTCTTCAAATAAAAAACCAGAACCATTAAACTTGGTAGCAGTGGTTAAGTTACACCTTGCCTAAATAAGAAACCTCTCAAGAACTAGTCACAACACTATGAATACCAATGTCTGGTATAATAACTCCTACAATACCTATATTCTACAGAATACTCTCTATATTCAACAAGAAGAAGAGAAGGAACAGATAATCCCTACTCAGTCAGCTGGGTCTCTAGAAAGCCTTTTGCACACTGCATTGGCTCAGATATCCCAACTTCAGGAATGCTTAGATAAGAAGGATGGCAAAGCTCCTATATAGTCTACATTAATACCTACAAAAATATATCCAGTGATAGTCACTATCAAGCCTCAGAAGCCTGGCACCTTTGATGGCCAAAGAGAAGGACTGTCTATCAATGCTTGGCTTTTCCAATTGAAGCAGTATGGTGAACTGATCAATTTGGAAGAAGCAGTACTAGTCCAATTTGCCACCACACTCTTCTGAGGGAACACTGCAATCTAGGGGTGAAATCATTTCCAGAATACAAGATTCTCTGGCTGAATCAAGATCAGGGATAAATTCTCAGATGCCATTTAAGGCCAATTCAAACCTATTAATAGCACCAAGGTTATGTGAGACTGCCTGGCAAATGTCAAACAACTTAAGTCTGTACAAGTGTACAATGTACAATTCCTATCTATTCTACTGAAGCTACCTCATATCACTGAAGACAAGAAGGTCAATAAGTACATCTGAGGTCTGAAAGGACAAATCTGAGTTTGCATTGAACTTAAAGAACTCAAAGACCTAGATACTCCAATAAAAATTACTAATAGATTTGAAGTCATTATCTATGATAATTACTTTGAGCCGAAGAGACTGCCATTCAACAACAACCATAGAAGGGAGGAAACTAAAGTCAGAACTGTTGGACCTGCCCTCATGACTCTAGATACCATTAACAAGAACAAGAAGAACAAGCTTACACCTGAGGAAAAAGAGTACCTCAAGAAGGCTGAAGCCTGCTTCTTTTGCCATTAGCCTGGTCACATTGCTACAAAATGTCCCAAGAAGACCACTGAACCCAAGAGGATCCTGGTTCTGTCCAAAGACACTCAAGGTCAACAAGTCAAACAAGAAGTTATACTTAATTTCATATAAGTCAATCTCAAGGTCCAGATTTCTCAACTGCAATCAGAAGAAGCCATTAGTTTAGACCTTCAGTCTGTCCAACAAGTCACTATTCCCACCCACATGTGAAGACTTATTCCAACTAGCCTTGCAGTTGAAATACCTGAGGAACATTATGTAAGAATTACACTAAGATCTGGCCTCAGTATCAAGTACTCACTGGATATCAGTGCTGGAGTCATTGACTCTGACTTCTAAAGAGAAATGCAAGTTCTACTAGTCAATCATAAGAACTAACCATACACTGTCAATGAAGGTGACAGAATTGTACAGCTCATTCTGGAGCAAGCCACTCTGCCTGTTATCAGAAAGTCACCAAGTTATCTCCAACTAAGTAAGATTAGAAGAGCTTTAATAGTACTGACCAAGTTGCTAGCATAACCAAGAACTGAGCCAACTCAATGCATCTTCAAGGGTCTAGTCAAAGGTCAAGAACTAGATGTTGTCATAGACAGCAGAGCTGTTGAAAACTTCATTAATAAGAACCTCATTGACAAGCTCAAGATTCTCACTAAGCCAGCCAGTAAGAATGATGGAGTTGTCACTGCTGATGGCACCACTCTGTCAATTGACTCAATTGCTGCTAAACTTCTCAAGATTCAGAAGTACTGGGAATATTTAGATTTTGAAGTAACACCTCTAAGAGATCATAACCTGATCTTAGGTAAACCCTGGCTTATACAATATAACCCACAGATTGATTGGACCAAGAATGAAGTCACCTTGATTCAAGATGGAGCCAACATTATAATCAAGCCAGACAAGACTCAGATAAAAACCCCAATTGCAACCCTCTCTGCAATTCAGTTCAAGAAGGACCTTAAGAAAGCTACCTGTGCCTTTGTTGCACTGATCCAACCCAACAAAGAAGACAAGAAGATATCAATCAGTAAAAGTGTCAAACTATTACAAAATAAGTACAGAATGTCTTCCCAGACAAGCTACTTCATCTACCACTATCAAAAGATCATGATCATAAAATCAAGTTGGTATCTGATACAGTCATACTCAAGAAGAAGATGTACTGCATATCACCACTTGAAATTGAAGCAGTCAAGAAAGAACTCAATGAACTCATTGAGCAAGGAGCCATTTAGCCAAGCAAGTTACTCTTTGGCTCCCCAGTCTTATTTGTCAAGAAGAAAGATGATATCTTGTGAATATGCATAAACTACTGAGCCCTCAATAAGATCACTGTTAGTACTCCCAAATGAATCAAATCAATTTGAATCAAATTGAATTGAGAGTTATTTGAATCAAATTCAAATCGAATTGAGGTCCAATTTGAAACCTATTTTTAGAAATGTAATAACTCAACAAAAATATCCAAATTTAATGATCTTTAGCTTGTTAGATTTCCCTATATAAGAGGAATCTAATAAGCTAAAGATGATTGAATTTGGATGTGTATTCATTGAGTTATTAAATTTCTAAAAATAGAGTTTGAATCAGACATCAAATCAAATTGGACATCAATTCGAATTGATTCAAATTGAATTGAGCCTCAATTAAATTTGAAGTTTTTGAATTGAATTGAATTTAGGTCCAATTTGATTCAATTCCATTCATTGGGAGTACTAATCATTGTCAAGAATCATTACCCCCACTACTACTCATTGATCAAATCTTTAATGCCCTCAAGAATGCAAAGTACTTCACTGAGATTGACCTCACCTCTGGGTATCACCAAATTCGAATCAAGCCAGAAGATATACCCAAGACTGCCTTTATGATGCTATTTGAACTCTATGAATTTCTAGTTATAGCCTTTGGTCTTACCAATGTGCCAGCAACCTTCCAAGATCTCATGCAAACTGTCTTCAAGGACCAATTCTATATCTTTGTACTTGTATAATTGATAACATCCTAATCTTCAGTGGTACTGAAGAAGAATATCTCAAGCATATGAAACAAGTCCTCAAGATTCTCCAAGAATACAAGCTTTATGCAAAACTCAAGAAATGTGAATTCTTCAAGGATTAACAAATACCTTGAACACATTGTATTAGCCAAAGAAATTCAAGTAGACCAAAGGAAAATACAAGCCATTGAACAGTGGCCCATATCAGCAAGCCTTACCAAACTCAGGTCCTTTATTAGTCTAGCTGGATACTACTGTTGATTTGTCAAGAACTTCTCTAGTATAACAGAATCTTTGACAAACCTCCTGTGAAAGGAACCTAACTATGACTACTATATTCCCTACATCTGGGATATCTTCTCTTAACTAGCCTTTTAAGAACTCAAGAACTGCTTGACCCATATACCTGTTCTTAGAAACATAGACCCAAACTTGAAGTTTACTATTACTACTGTAACATTTTAGCATAGTTTACTCTTTTTCTTTGTCTTTTCCAGTATCTTCCATAACCTTCCAGCACCTTCTGAATGCTTAGAAATCCTTTCTTGGTGCCAAGCCTTAGCTAGAACATTCTAGTCACTTCAGTTCTTGTTTTAGCTAGTCCTAGAACTTTATGGAACATTGCAGAACTTTATTTGTCATCTTTGCTGAGAACTTTCCTCTTGGTATTTCCATTGATTTCTTAGATCCTTCCAGATCCTTCTTTGAGATCTTGTATAAATATCCTCTCTGTTCTCATGAATAAAGCTCAGAATATTTTCTCTCAGAAACCATAAGATCTATCAGCCCTCTGAATATCTCTTCAAGCTACTTTGAACTTCCTGAATCAAGTCACTTCCTCACTTAGAAACTAGAACCATTACACTTGATAGTAGTAGTTAAGTTACACTTTGCCTAAACATGAAACCTCTCAATAACCCATCACAATACTATGTCCATGGATGCCAATAACTGGGGCAATACTCCTTATAACAACTATGTCCCACAAAATGCTCTCTATATTCAGTAAGAAGAAGAGGATGAAATTCCTAATCAGTTATCTGGGACTCTAGAAAGCCTATTGCATACTGCACTGGCCCAGATTTCCCAACTTCAAGAACACCTGAACAAAAAGAAGAGCAAAGCTTCTGTATAGTCTATACCTGTACCAACAATGGTATCTATGACCATAGTCACCATCAAGCCTCAGAAGCCTGACACCTTTGATGGCCAAAGAGGAGGACTGTCTACTGATGCTTGGCTTTTCCAATTGGAGCAGTATGGAGAACTGACCAATTTGGATGAAGCAGTATTAGTCCAATTTTCTACTATACTCCTTTGAGGGAATGCTGCAATCTGGTGGCAAAATCATGTTCAGAACACAAGATTATCTGGCCAAATCAAGGTCTGGAGTGAATTCTCAGATACTATTCAAGGCCAATTCAAACCTGTCAACAGCACCAAGGTTGCATGAGACTGTCTGGCAAATGTCAAACAATTCAAGTCTGTACAAGTATACAATACACAACTCCTATCTATCCTATTGGAGCTACCTCATATCACTGAAGATGAGAAGGTCAATAAGTACATCCAAGGTCTCAAGAGACAAACCTGAGTTCATATCGAACTTGAAGAGCCTAAAGACCTAGATACTGCAATGAAAATTGCTGATAAGTTCAATGTCATCACCTATGGCAACCACTTCAAGCAGAAGAGACTGCCATTCAACAACAACCACAGAAGGAAGGAAACCAAAGTCAGAACTGTTGGACCTGCCCTCATGGATCTAGACACCATTGACAAAAGTAAAAAGAACAAGCTTACACCTAAGGAAAAGGAGTGTCTCAAGAAGGCTGAAGCATGCTTCTTTTGCCATCAGTCTGGCCATATTGCCACTAAATGTCCCAAGAATACTACTGAACTCAAGAGGATCCTGGTTCTGTCAAAAGACACTTAAGGTCAATAAGTCAAACAAGAAGTTGTACTCAATTTCATATGAGTCAACCCCAAGGCCCAGATCCCTCAACCACAGTCAGAAGGAGCCATTGGTTTGGACCTTAAATCCATATAACAAGTCACTATTCCTGCTCATGAAAGAAGACTCATTCCAACTGACCTTGCAGTCGAAATACCCAAGAAACATTATGCAAGAATTGCACCAAGATCTGGTCTCAGTATCAAGTACTCACTGGATGTCAGCACTGGAGTCATTGACCCTGACTTCTGAGGAGAAATGTAAGTCCTGCTAGTCAATCACAAGGACAAACCATACACTGTTAATGAAGGTGACAGAATTGCACAGCTCATTCTGGAGTGAGCCACTCTGCCTGTCATCAAAGAAGTCATCAAGCTTTCTCCAACTAAGCAAGATCAGAAAGGCTTTGGCAGTACTGATCAAGTTGCTAGCTTAGATGAGAACTGAGCCAACTCAATGCTCATCTTCAAAGGTCTAGTCAAAGGTCAAGAACTAGATGTTCTCATAGACAGTGGAGCTGTTGGAAACTTCATCAACAAGAACCTCATCAACAAGCTCAAGATACTCACCAAGTCAGCCAGTAAGAATGGTGGAGTTGTCACTGCTGATGGCACCACTCTACCAATTAACTCAATTGCCACTAAACTTCCCCTCAAGATTCAGAAGTACTAAGAATGTTTAGATTTTGAAGTGGCACCCCTAGAAGATCATGATATGATCTTAGGCAAACCCTGGCTAACATGACACAATCTACACATTGATTGGACCAAGAATGAAGTTACCCTAATTCAAGATAGAGCCAACATTACAATCAAGTCAGACAAGGCTCAGATGAAAACCCCAATTGCAACTCTCTCAGCAATTCAGTTCAAGAAGGCCCTCAAGAAAGCTACCTGTACCTTTGTTGCACTGATCCAACCCAAGAAAGAAGACAAGAAGCTATCAATCAATAAAAGTGTCAAGTTACTGCTGAACAAGTACAAGGATGTCTTCCCAGACAAGCTACCTGGTCTACCACCTTCAAGAGATCATGATCACGAAATCAAGCTGGTACCAGATACAGCCATTCCTAAGAAGAATGTATACTATATATCACCACTTAAAATTGAAGCAGTCAAGAAGAAACTCAACAATCTCATCAAGTGAGAAGCCATTCAGCCAAGCAAGTCACTTTTTGGCTCCCCAGTCCTGTTTGTCAGAAAGAAGGATGACACCTTGTAAATGTGTATAGACTACCACACACTCAATAAGATTACCATCAAGAATCATTACCCACTTCTACTCATCAATCAAATCTTTGATGCTCTCAAGAATGCCAAATACTTCACCAAGATTGATCTTACCTCTAGGTATCACCAAATTCACATCAAACCAGAAGACATACCCAAGATGGCATTCATGACACCATTTGGACTGTATGAATTTCTAGTCATGGCCTTTGGTCTCATCAATGCACCAGCAATCTTTCAAGATCTTATGTAAACTGTCTTTAAGGACTAGCTCCATATCTTTGTACTTGTATATATTGATGACATCCTGATCTTCAGTAGAACTGAAGAAGAATATCTCAAACACCTTGAATAAGTTCTCAAGATCCTCCAAGAATGCAAGCTGTATGCAAAGCTTAAGAAATGTGAATTCTTCAAGGACCAAGTTAAATATCTCAGACATATTGTATCTGCTAAAGGAATTCAAGTAGACCCAAGGAAAATACAAGCCATTTAACAGTGGCCTGTACCAGCAAGTCTCACTGAACTTAGGTCCTTCCTTGGTCTAGCTGGATACTATCAATAATTTGTCAAGAACTTCTCCAGCATAGCAGAATCTTTGGCAAACCTCCAGTGAAAGAAACCAAACTCTGACCACTATATTCCCTACATCTGGGACACCTTCTATTAACAAGCCTTCTAAGAACTCAAGAACTGCCTGACCCATGCACCTGTTCTTCGAAACATAGACCTGAACTTGAAGTCCACTGTCACTACTGATGCATCCAACTTTGCAATTAGTGTAGTAATCTCTCAAGATGATGGTCAAGAATACATACCTATTGCCTTCAAGTCAAGGAAATTGTCCCCTGCAGAACAAAAGCTAGCAATCATAAAAAGGAACTCCTGGAAATCATTCATGCCCTCAAGACCTGGTGATACTATCTAGAAGAAGTTGAGTTTAATGTGATCACCAATCACAGGTCCCTTCAGTACATCAACACCCAACCAACTCTTTCCCATCAATAAGCCAAGTAGATTCAGCACTTCAGACCTTTATCTTAAACAATATCTACAAGCCTGGCAAAACTCTAGTTGTACCAGATGTACTCTCAAGAAGGCCTGACCTTGCAGCTATTTTACAAGTCACTGTAGCACCTGAATTCCTTAACCAGATCAAGATGGCTTATGAACAAGACTCTCTGGTTCTACAAAAGGACACCAAGTAATTCAAGAAAAAGTACACCTTTAAGGACAACCTCATGTACTATCAAGATAAGGTCTATATTCCTGCCAACCCTGAACTTTGATATAAGATCCTTTACAAACATCATGACTCTCCACTAGCTGGTCACCTTGGACATCTTCTTCCACTACCACTCACGTTACACAAATCTTGTGAAAAAAACCTCGAGCAGTTTATTGAAGAAACTGACTAGCAACATGGCAGCAAATCAACCTCCTGGTTGGCGTACTGGGTCTGACACTGGTGTGGCATTCAGGTGGCAGCAAGGAAAGGAAGGGTATGGGCTTGGGATGGGATCATTCGGGAAGGCAACTGGTGGAAGAGAAGCTGAGGGCAGACGAGGAGAGGAAGGAGAGGGGAGTAGCAAGGGATCGGTGAGCTTCGCGGCGGCAGTGAAGAGTGGAACAGGAGGAGATGGCGATGGATGGCAGAAGGTTGGAGGACTGAAGGGGAGGCTGAGTGGGAGTGGAGGAGCTGGGCCAGGCGTAGGGGTGAAGGGTGGGGCTGGGGGGAGTGGTG
>RQIL01010087.1:0-11698 GCA_003951145.1 Jimgerdemannia lactiflua | reverse complement strand
CCACCAGAATCCCCTATACCGGAGCCTTCTACTTCCTCCCCCCTCTACCAATGTTGCAAGGTCCCCAGAAGACCCCCGGGGGGCAAACCTCGCCTCCCACACCTTCTGCATCAGGGGGACCCACCCACCCCCTTTCAGCACCGCTGCCCTCTTCAACCACCAGGCCCTTAAGCAGTGTAAACGCTTCGGAAAGTCCACCAGTCCCAGGCCCCCCCTCTCCACTGGCGTCACCAAGACTTCCCACTTAATCTGACTTCGTCGGCCAGCCCAGATCCACTCTCTCGCCAGCTTCTGCAGCCTCTTGACCACCCATGCCAGAAAGTCCAGATGGTACGCCAAATACCACAGCTTCGGCATCCAGTAAACATTCAGAATATTAACCCTGCCAGCTAGAGAGATGTGTCGCCCTCCCCAGCTCCCCAGTACCCCTCCCCACATCCCCACTCTGGCTTCCCACCACGCCTTGGGAAGGGCTGACCCATACACTGAGAGAAAAATCCCCAAGTACCGCACTGCCTCCTCAGGGAGGACAATTGTTCCAATAATGTCCCCTCCCACCAGCCCATTCCCCAAGACCATTGTTTCACACTTATGCCAGTTCAGCTTCTGCCCAGAACACCAGTCATACCATCCTACAGCCTCCTTAAGCTCCTTGACATCTGCAACGGTGCCCAGGCCCACCACCATATCATCAGCAAAGGCTCCCACTTTCCAGTTCACCCCTAGTACTGTCAGCCCTTCGACTCTCCTCCTGACTCTATCCAACAAAGGCTCCAGGGACAGAGCATACAGAATGGGGGACAGAGGGTCCCCCTGGGGAACTCCCCGCCCAAGGGGAAAGGCCACCCCTCTGTGACCATTTACCATGATCACCGCCTGACTCTCCTCCAGAAGGCGGACAATTGCATTTCCCAGCAGCTCAGGAATCCCAATCCTCTCCAGCACCTTCCGCAGCCAAACTCGTCGCACCCTATCATATGCCTTCTCCTGGTCCAAGAAAACCAACCTGCCATCCACTCCTACAGCTCGTGCCCCCTCAATAACTCCATGCACCCACGCTGTGCCATCTCTGATCAACCGTCCCCCCACAAAGCCTCGCTGCTCCTCCCCCAATACCTGTTGGGCCACCACCTGCAGCCTAGCCACCAGCACCTTCGGGACCAACTTTCTGTCCATATCCAGGAGCATGATAGGTCGCCAATTCTTCCAGTCCTCTCTCTGCCCCTTATCCTTGAAGAGGAGTGCCACCAACCCCAACTTTTGACCGCCCAGCCAAAGCCCAGACCCAATCACCTCATCACACATATCCCTCATTTCCTGTCGCACCTCCTCCACCTTCACCATTTTCTTCCAGAAGTCCCATGGCAGCCCATCCTCCCCAGGGGCAGTCCCTGACTTGGTAGCTGCCAGAACCTGCAGAATCTCCTCCTCTCTCACTAGTCTCGACAGTTCCCCAAGCCCCTCCACCTCCGGGGGGCACCAGTCCTCTAAGCACTTAGCAATGGCCTCACCATCTGCTCCTCCCTTCCTCACTCCACAACTTCCCCCAGCGACCCTTAAGCTCCCCAAGGATCCCCTGATTCCCTGTCACCAGACAACCATTTTCTCCGACGATCCCCTCCCACCTCTGCCTCACTCTCCTTGCCCTAAGCAATCGGGAGAGATACTTGGTTGGCCTCTCTCCTTCCTCCAGCCCCTGCCACCTGAGCCTTGCCACCATGCCCTGCACTCGGCTCTCCTCCTCCTTCCTCCATACTCCTTTCAGTTCCTCAATCTCCATCCTCACCCATGCCTCCCGCCAGTCCTCCTCCTCCTCCTCCCTCCTGCACCTCTTCAGCTCTGCCCACTCCCATAGGAGTTGCTCCATCCGGCGGGATGCCCACTTCCCCTTCATCCACTGAATCCTTCCCCTCTGTTTCCCTGCCTCACTCCAGTACATCTTCACCACCTCCTTCAGCTTCACCCACCAGAGCCCCACCATCGCCCCCTCCTTCTTCTATCTCGCCATACTGGCCACCACTTCTCCCTCCCATTTCTCCCACAGGGCTTCATCTCTCAGTAAAGCACAATTGAGCTGCCAATGTCCAGGCCCTTCACCGCTGCTCCCAAACTTCCCCTGCCCTAGCACCCCCCAATGATCTGACCATGGGCACCAGACCACTCCAATATCCTGCCAGACGTCGACACCCCAGCAGTCAGCCGAGAGCACCCAGTCAATCCTCGTTCCCAGCCCATCAACCCAGTGTGTGAAGACCCTGTCCATTCCCCACTTGTTCCTTGCCACATCGTTCAGCGCACTTAGTCTCTCAATCTCCTTCCATCTGCCCAGCCCACCACTGCGACCAGCCACCCCTGCTCCTTCATCAGACCTATCCAACACATTATCTCACACCATATTGAAGTCCCCTCCCAGGATATCCACCCCAGCCTCCACCAGGGACCCCTCCTTCAGTAGTCCTTCCAACCAGTCCACTCTTTCCCCCCGGACTGCTGGACAATAGCATGATCCCACTATGAACTATAAAAGTAAAGATTGCTCCCATACAAACTACACTCAAGTTCACATCTGCCTCTTTTGCTATGGACCACACACCACTTCAGTATACACTGCTTGCTATGGCTAGTCTCACTGTTTCACCAACTTCTGCTCATCTCATCATCTCATCAATTGACAGAGTGGGCACAAGCCCTCAAGTTACACCCCAACCAACCTCTTGTCCAATATCATCTCATCAGCCTCTGGAAGAGTTACCTACACAACAATCACTCCTACCCTAGGCTTCACATAGAACTCTTATCTAACAATCTTGCATCCACATATCAGCACCAGGACATCCTCTCCACCAATATCTGCTACAAACTACTCACTGGTCAGTACTTAGGTCTCTTCCATTTACTATTGGTGATCCCTCCTAAATTCCACCCCTTTCACAATGTCATTCCTAAGAAATATTTGGACAAATTACAGATAATTCAATATCTCTCCTTTCCCAAAGGTGCATCAGTCAATAATGGCATAAATCTTATTAAATTCTCTATTCAGTACTATTCTATTTAGACTGTCATCCTCTTGCTTATTACTATTAGTCCTACCATATTGTTTTGAAAGACAGATGTTGAGGACATATTTCACACAATCCCAGTCCACAGGTCCAACTGGACTATGCAGAGCATCTCCTAGCTGGGTCTCTTTTTTCTTGATATGTTTCTCCCATTTGGTTTTTACTCAGCACTATTCATATTCACCTCCCTTATAGACCTCTTCACATGGATCTGCTCTCACCTTTAACAGCTGTCCAACCTGGGTCACTTTGTCAATAACTTTATCTATGTGGCCCCACTGGCCAGCACACTCACTTTGTATATACAATTTTATACCATTGCTAAGCAGTTTGGTCTCCTCCTCAAGATCTTGAAGGATATATCCCCTATCCTATTGATCAAATATATGGGCTTTTATCTCAATGCCCCTTCAATAACAATCCACCTCTCTGACAATAAGTACAACTATATTCAAACCTTAGTTACTGAGTGGCTTATATCAGTTTGCTTATGGTATCCCCACTGCCTCTGTTCCCAGTTGCATCATGAAGCCCAGTTGCTTACTGGTCACCTGATGCATATCATTCATATTCTGCTTAATGGGAAAGTATTTTGCAATTGCATCATTTACTTCACTGCTTCTTGGAAGCCACCCTATATTGGGTACCACTATCTACCACCACAACTCACCACTGATTTACAGTAGTGGTCAGATATTCTCCACTCATGGTCAGACCATTGTATGCTCTATCATTCTGACTGGCTCAATTGCAGTTTCTTTACTGACACATCTGGGACTTTCAGCACTGAGGACCTGTGCTGGTGGAGTATTTGATGGGCCCCCTTCTTTGGTGGCAAAGATTATGACATTTTCTGGAATTAAATGTTTGTGATCTGGGTCTCATTGTGTGCTTTGGGGCCCATCTCTTCATTTATAATATATCATTCTTTGGTGTGATAGCCAACCCTATGTCAAAGCATTGACCAGCAGTTGAGCTCACCATCACTTTCTTATAAACAACTTGCTATATCATATTGTTCTTCTTCGTCTTGACTTGGGATTCAATATTCAGACTTGATATCTTTTCTGTGTCTAATCCAGCTGACCCTCTATCCCATAGTTCTCTCTCTCTACACTCCCAGGATTCTCTACCTACCTTGGTTATATCTCTTTATGGCTTTGCCATTAATTCAAATCCTGCCTCTACCAGTAATCCAATATCTGGACCAGCAACTAGCACTCTATCATCAACTCCCTCCACTATTTCCTGGACTCCTGCATTATTATTGAAGCAACTATCATTCCACTGTGCAACAATCTGTTGAACCATTGGGCATTATGGCTTGCAAATGATGGAAAACTGCACACTACCATCAAAACTATTTTTACAACCTTGCTGCTTTCTAAGTAGCTCATTGGTGTGGCCTCCAATTGCAATGATCTGCTTTCTCTCTTTTCAATACTATTTTCAAGTCCATCCAGACCCACCCCCCACCCCTCTCTCATCTATAGGAATGCTGTCCTATTACCCTCAGTATTTTTGGAAAATTCAGAATGCCCTATGACTGGATATATCATTCAGTATGATGGTGTGAGCAGCTGCCTGTATAGCATTCTATGGTCTTATGTAGATTGGTGAGCTCACTACTCCTGATAGCTTGATGTTTAACCCTATTTGGCAGATAAGTCATACTCATTTCTGGTACTGATGGGATTCAGAAAATGCCTGTTCCTTTTGGTCTTTATATCTGCTATATACAAAAATGAGAGGACCTGGTAATTTTCTTCTTGGCTTCTCCAGTGCATTTTATTATCTATATACCATGGTGGATAATATGATTTGGATACTCTCTGCTTGGCCAGCTGACCCTGCCTTCTGTCTCAGCTCATCACAGCTCCTTTCTCAAATGACTTTCATTGATGCCATTTGATCTCTGTTAGCTTCTTCACTTACCAATGATATACATGGCCATTCATTCTATATTGGCAGTACTACTTTACTTGCTTTGGTAGACTATCCTGACCATGTAACAATTGGTGAGCTGCTGGAAGTTGGCAGCCTTTTTGCTATATTCACAACTTATACCACATTCTGTCTCAAATGACCATGATAGTAGCTGATCTTCCTCTCTCTGATTACTAGTGTGCCATGGGTTTGGCTGATGGTGGTGGTAGGCAGCACCTGTTTTAGGAGCCTGACCATCCCAGGCCTACAGTATTAGCCTCTTTGCTTTATGTGAATTGTGTGTCTGAGAAGTATATGCTTCCATATTTACCATAATCCATTGACCCAGCTTACATCAGTACCTGATTAGGTATAACTCACATTTATTCATTCACTCTATACATACTACTCTGTTCACCCTATGTATATTCAATTTAGTTCACTCTATATATATTATTCATTTTTATGTAAAAAGCCACTTTGTTAGAGTTATAAATATAGTTCCAACATCAGAAAAGTGGCTGGAGCCCCACTTATACAAAAATTAGTACTTGGTTTGTTTTGAGGTTAGTCTCAGTTCAGATATCATATACAATACTTAGCTTAGTCTCAGTTTCCCTGCCCTTTTAATGCTAGCTCTAAGTGGCAAACATTTAGCAAGGTCTCAGTAAATACTTATAAGTAACAATATATACATTGCATTCAAACAAGTATATAGACTACACTAGCAACCTAGTTAGATTTTCTGCTATCAGTTTTACACAACTCCTCTCACCCTTTCCTGATAATTAGAATAATAAAAGGGTGGCCCCTTTGCTTTATGAAAATAGTAGGCCTGGGAAGTATATACTTCCATATTCTCCAAACCCATTGACCCAGCTTGCATCAGCACCCAATTAGGCATAACTTACATTTATTGATTTACTCTGTATATACTACTCAGTTTATTACATATATTCAATTTAGTTTACCCTATATATATTGTTCATTTCTATGTAAATAGATACTTTATTATATTCATGCTGAGCTTCTGGGGACTGGCAGTGACAGCTAGGATGGGTTTGGAGATGCTAGGGGAGTAGTTGAGTAATGTGGCATCAGTGAAGTTTCTGAAGATACTGGAAGGCATTGGATAAGTAGCAGTGCTTAGTAGATATACTTACTAAGAAGGTGAAGATAGACCAGGTGGCAGTGCTGATGATAAGATACCTGAGGTGGGATCCTTGTGGTACACTTAGTTGTGAAGAGGGTCTCTAAGTATTGATGGAGGAGACAAAGAGTAGAGTTGGGATGGGTATGTAGAAGTATGGCAATATAGTAGATATTGGATTTCAGATGTGTGAGGGGACCAAGTTGTGGACTGGAGATGTGAATGTAAGGCTGTGAGTGCCTGGGAAAGAGGTAACTAGGAAGGCTGGTGATTGGCTGTGGGTGCTGAAGTAGAATCCTTTTGAGTATAAGGTATTGAGAGTGAAGAGGACAGAAGAGGAGGAGGAAGATCTGTTGATAGTGCTCTGGGAACTTGAAGGGACTGTTGAGGAAAAGACAAAGGCCAGGAAGGTCTACAAAGATGCAAAGATAGTAGAGAAAGTGGAGGGCAGGAAGGTAAGAATAGATAAGAAGGTCTGGGAAAGAATACAGAGAAGGTACCTGCAAAGAGACTTATTGGAGTTCTATAAGAAGTAGCCAGAGGGGGCACAAGCCAAGTCAGCTGAGACTGCAAAGGGTCTGGAGTCCTCATGCATACCCTTAGGTACAAGAAAATTATTGGAGAGGATGAGCCAGAGTTCTTTATAGACCTCAATGATGATGAGAGAGCGAAAGATGGACAGTTGGAGCTTTGGAACAGTGGAGTGGAGAAGGGGAAAGAGGGTTGAGAAGGTGGATATTTTGATGTGGGGAGCTCAGAATGTGCAGTTTGGAGTACCTGATACTGGATGTTGGAGTATATTGAGGAGGTGGGGCCGATTGATAATGAAGAGGAGTAGGGCTCTGGAAATGGCTGCCAAGTGGAGCCAGAGAGACTGAGGTCTCCTGAGAGAAGGTGTATTGGAGGGAAGGTGTGATTGCTGAAGATGCTTGGGGATCTGGTAGTAGATGAGCTGGCAGAGGTTGACTTCTGGTTCATGGATGAGGTATAGCAGCAGCATCTATCAAGAATAGAGAAGATGGTGGGCAAATTTCAATCAAAGGTGCTGGCAGTAATGTTAGAGAAGGAGAGATATGAGGTAGATGCAAGATGAGAGACTGAGATGTTGAGGGCAGTAGGCCAGCTTATTGAAAGTTGCTGGGTGGTAAAAAATAAGCCAAAAGTATAAAGTAAAGTCTAGGGTAGAGATGGAGGAGAAGCTTAATGAATCTGATAAAATAGTGCTGGCAGCAATACAGACAAAGAAGAAGAAGGAAGCTGAGATAGAAACCGAATGTCTCTTGGATTTGTTGAGGATAGATATTAAGCTGGAATTGTGAAGAGATTGAGAGAGAAGTAGATTAAATATTAAAAATTTTATTCATAAATAGTATAACTAACATTTTCTTTTTAATATCAATTGGCTGCAAGGTTTGATATATTGTGAAATATCTTTATAGGGCTTAAGGGCCTGAAAGCAGATCTCTTTTTACTGCAGGATGTGTGATGTGAGAATATCTTGAATAGGTAGAACTGGACTAGGGAATGGGAAGGGGTGGCTGAGTAGTATGGAAAGGTTGGGATCTTGATCTGAAAGAGAAAAGGAGAGCCAAAGAGCATTGGGGGGTGGGAAAAATGTCTGGTGTGGGGATCATAGATGAGGCCTAGATGGGGCTCAATAGTAGTTGAGTCATGCTATTATCTGATGCTTAGGGGTAAGAGAGTGGATTGGCTGGAGAGATTACTGGAGAGTGATACTCTAGCAGAGACCATGGTGGATCTGATAGGTGGGGACTTAATATAGTGTAGAATGTGAAAGTGGATAGATCTGATGAAAGGTCCAAAGTTATTGGCTGAAGTGGGGAGCTGGATAGAAGGGAGGAGATAGAGAGACTTAGTGTACTAGAGGATGCTGGTAGAGTGAAGTGGAGTGACTCAAAGGTATTCATGCACTGAGTAGATGGTCTAGGGATGAGGATTGACTGAGTGCT
Organism: Jimgerdemannia lactiflua; assembly: GCA_003951145.1. Classification (NCBI taxonomy): domain Eukaryota; kingdom Fungi; phylum Mucoromycota; class Endogonomycetes; order Endogonales; family Endogonaceae; genus Jimgerdemannia; species Jimgerdemannia lactiflua. Next base: position 3,590 of record RQIL01010087.1, on the reverse strand, counting down.
CTCAGTGAAATGCTGGAGAGTAAATATCTGGTAGTCCATAAAGATGGTGTAGTGTCCCTGGTTAGATCATTGGAGAATTAATGGGCAAGGGAAATTTGACAGAAGTGGGAATAGCTTTGGACATTGGTAGCTTAACTGTGTCTTATTGAAGGACAAGGAGCTGTGAGATATATGGAGTGAGGATTCTTCTCCTCTCATTCTGCAGTAGTGTTGGGAAGTAATTCTGATTGGGGTCAGGTTGTTGAAGTTGAAGGATACAACAATACTATATTGGGGAGAGGTGGGGAAGGTAGGAGATACTGGTAGGGAGAAGGAGTTAAGCAAGAGAGTGGAAAGCAGTGGAGTGGGGAGCTTCACAGCAGTGGTTAAGAATGGCAGAGAAGAGGATGGTGCTGAAGAGTGAAAGCTAGCTAGGAAGAGAAAGAAGAAGCCTGGGGGTGCTGGAGAGATGCTGTCTAGGAGAGAAAAGGAGGAGGCTGGAGGGGGCATGACTGGTATAGGGGCTGGGACTGCTAATAGCATGTGACAGCCAATCTAGAAAAAATTCAGATCTCACAGCTGATAGATATAGAGGGCTGATAGGGGAAACAGAGGGTGTATAGAGAGGACCTGTCTGAACTCCTTTTGCTCAAACCATTCAGAGAGAGCTAAGCCACAAAAACATCTTTTAGTGAGAGCAATACATTCAAGAGTTTTCACATCACATACAATGATATACTAGGCACTGTAGGAGTCAGAGAACCCAAGCATATGAGTTTTATACTAGTACAACAAGTTTCTGGAGAATAGCAAGTCCAGAATTGTCAAGCTCTGAAAGGCTGAAGAGAAGGGACTATGGGCTCAGGCTTCCAAAGAACTATGCTGCTAAAGCAGTATAGGGGGGTACTAGGGGGAGTGGGGGAAGAGCAGAGACCAAGGTAAATACAATTGGTTGGATGACTATTGGTAGAGGAAAGGAGAGTTGAGTTGGTACCTCAGGGGCTGCTAGAAGGGGGTATAGTGTTGACAGAAGGAGCAATCAGGTGATGAATCAAGTGACCAGCAGGGGCCCAAATCAGGTAGGGATTACTGGCAATTGGGTAGCTGAGATAGTGTCTAGAGGCAGTGCCATAGCTGGCCAGGGTGCAGCTAGGGGCATTATGAGAAACCTAGCTAGAGGAAGAGAAAAAATCACTTTGGCAGATGAAACTAATAAACTAGTAGTGAGGCCCTTCTTTTATAAATTGATCTTGATATGAGCAATTTTGGCAAATTTCTTTAAACTTGGAATCTCAGCAAGGGAAGTTATGAAGATAGTTGGGGAAGAAGTGGAAGGTGTAGAGTAATTGAAGTTCATCTCCTTAGCAGAGACTGTTGAAATTAGATTTGTGGAGAAAGCCAAAATGACATCTGTATTGAAAAAGAGACTCATTGTAAAGGGCATCAAGATTGAAATAGCAAGGTATTTGTGGTGGGACCCATGTATCATTCAACTGGTGATTGAGGGTGTCCCTACCTTGGGAAGACAAGAGACAAAGAAGCTTATCATGGTGAAAATGGCAAAGTATGAGAAGATGGTGGACTTTGAATTCATTTTCTGAGAGAGAATAAAGCTGAGAAATGGTATATATAAAGTTATAGTGTAGGTGGAAGGACAGGAGACCATGGGACAGAAGAAGAACTGACCTGAAGTGATCTGTATTACAAATCAGAAGTATAGAGTCTGGAGGAGAAAAGAAGCTGAGAATAAGGAGAATGAACTGATGATGGTGCTCAAAGATTATGCAGCTGCAAAGAAAGTAAGAAACGGAAGATAGGAGGAATACTTCAAGGCCTAGACATGGGTACAGATGGGAAACAGGAGGAAGAAGATGAAGACAACAAGCTGGGAGAGGCTACAGGCAGTCGTCAGCCACAGCAGATGAGGAAATTGAATGAGCAGTTGGAGCCACTAGTAGGATGGAGGAAGTAGAAGTGGCTGAGAAGGATAAAGCCCCACAAGTAGGGGTAGCTGGCTCACAACATGTACTCAAACCAATTAATGAAGGTGAAAAGACCCCCATTCAAGAGAGGGAGAAGAGAGAAGAGGAGAAGATGGTATCTGAAACTCAACCAAAGATACCCAGAGGGTGGACATAGCTTCAGAATATTGAGGTACATTGGGGGAGATATCACAAGCAGAAGAACACATCAAAGATGGTGAGGATGAGCTGCGAGATATGCAGTTGGAAGTCTCTGACAGGTAATTGTTACAAAACTTAAGTACAATGCCCAGACCCCAGACTCTAATGGTCAAGAATATTATGGAGGAGGACTGATACCATATGATATTGGAAAAATTAGTCAAGGAGGACATCAAAGAGAACAATGTATTCCAAAGTTCCCCAACTAAATGGGGACTATTCAACTTCAATGAGTGAATCTCATCCTAGCCCTAGTAGCAACTATGCTTGAGAAGGAAGGATATGAGATTGATGAGACCAAAATGAATGAGAGTGAACAGGTGGTGAAGAAAAAGGTAGCAACCTTCTGTGATAGTGCTGAAGGGCAATTTATGTGGTATAAGATCTGTAAGAAGCAAAGAGACTTGGTGGAGGGAGGTGAGGTATGCCCCCTGGGGGTCTTCTGGAGACCTTTCGACATTGGTGGAAGGGGGAGGAAGTAGAAGACTTTGGTATAGGGGGTTCTGGTGGGGGGTGGCTGATGGAGTGCATAGAATTGGCAATAGGTGGGAGGGCTGAGCTGAGGTAGAGCAGCAGGGGGGAGGGGGGTGGCAGTGGTATAGACTGCTGCTGGGCAGGGTGCTGGGGATGAACTTTGATCTGGGAGATGGGGTGGAAAGTCAGGGTGGTATAGGGCAGGACCTTTGGCCAGAGGGATGGCAGGGAGTGGGGATTGGAGTGGAGTGGGACTGGAGAGGACTGTGGACCTGGGATGTGAAGACAAAGAAGTGGCTATGCCCCAAGTTTTGGGTGGTATGGTGGAGGGTACTGAGGCGAAATGTGATGTTGAACTTGAGGTCAGGTCATCTGGTTCTGGAAGGGGCTTTTAAATATGAGGAGTGTCAAAGATTAGGGCAGGAGGGGAGGGTGGTGCAGACCCTGGAACATTGGCTTTGAGAGTGCAAGGTACTGGACAGATTCTGGGAGGTGGTGGGAGATAGATTGGGTGGGTACTATAGGAGTCATGGGATTGGTCACTGGGAGGTGTTAAAGAAGAGAATGCTAGAGAGTGTTGGTGATGAATGGCTCACACTGGGGTGGGCTTTGGCAATATGGGTAGGGCTTGCAGGTCACTGGCAGGCAGTGTTTGAGGAGGGCAGACTGATGTCAAAGGAGGAGAAGGTGGCAAGGTGGGAGGAATAGCTAGTTGACTTGCTGTCAGGGTGACAGAAAGGGTGGGGCCCACAGAGGGGTTACTATTGGAAATTATTGGAGACCATATGTGATAAGAGTGAGGGAAGTGTATGAGTTGTGGGTGGGGAGATTGTGTTTGCAAGAGTAGGGATAGGGGGGCAGGTGATGGAGGGGGTGCGATAGGGTAGGGTTGGGAAGAGGCTACCAGTGTGGTATGAGAACATCTTCAATTTTATAGATAGTTAATAAATGGGG
>RQIL01010076.1:0-11699 GCA_003951145.1 Jimgerdemannia lactiflua | reverse complement strand
AGTACTCCCAAATGAATTGAATCAATTTGAATCAAATCAAATTGAGGAAATCAAATTGGAGATTTTTTAATTTGAATCAAGTTCAAATCAAATTGAATTGAAGGTCTGATTTAAACTCTATTTTTTGAAATGTAATAACTCAACAAATATATATCCAAATTTAATGATCTTTAGCTTATTAGCTTTCCCTATATAGGAGGAATCTAACAAGCTAATGATTATTGAATTTGGATATATATTTGTCAAGTTATTAAATTTCGAAAAATAGAGTTTGAATTGGATCTCAAATCAAATTAGATCTCAATTCAATTCAAAGTTTTCAAATTAAATTGAATTTAGGTCCAATTTGATTTAATTTGATTTGTTGGGAGCACTAGCTTATTTATGAAAATAAAGAGGATATTTATATAAAATCTAAAAAAAAGATCTAAAAGGATTTAAAAAATCAAAGGAAATACTAAAAGAAAAGTTCAGCATACCTCTCTCTGGTAACTTTCATATTATACCAATTTCTACATATACTTTTAATATACCTTTTCATTATTTATTAGAGAAAACTCTTAAGATAATGATAACTAAGCAAGGTTCTGACAAGTATACTAATATAGGAGGTGGTCTAGCATTCAAATAATAGTATGATAAGAAAGAGATTGATTCACTATCAGAAATTGGTAGAGACCATATGTATTAAGAGTAAGGAGAGAGTATGAGTGGTGGGAGGAGAGATTGTATTTACAAGAATAGGGATAGGGGCAATAGTTCTTTCTCCACTATCATACTGACTATAAGATCTGGCAGGTAATCAGCTAAGTCTCCTTTTTGCAACTTACAACCCCTCTACCTTGGTGTGGTTTGCTGTATTTATTGCAGAGTAGTAGAAAGAAGGCAATGGTGATGAGTTGCCCCTCTTTTGGTATCAGATTGGTATTTTCTCCACTTTTTCACAGTTTTAGTATCTCTGGCTACATCTGGGGTATTGTAATGGTTCTGGTTTCTTAAATGAGGAGACAATTTGATTCTAGTAGTTCAAAGTAGCTCAAAGAGTTACTAAGAGTTCAGGAAGATTTTATAATTTCTGGAAGAAAATATTCTGAGCTTTATTCATGAGAACAGAGAGGATATTTATATAAGATCTGAAAGAAGAATCAAGAAGGATTTAAGAAATCAATAGAAATGCCAAAAGGAAAGTTCTTGGCAAAGATGATAAATAAAGTTCTACAATATTCCATGAAGTTCCATAATAGGAATAGTAGTGACTAGAATATTCTAGCTGAGGCTTGGTGCCAAGAAAGAATTTCTAAGCATTCGGAAGGTACTGGAAGGTTATGGAAGATACTGGAAAAAATAAAGAAAAAGAGCAAACTATACTAAAATATTACATCTCCCCCTCCTTAAGAATCAATATCCTCATTGAATTCAAAAGGTAATACAAGAAAATAAAACCAAAAGAAAATACAAATAAAATATATCAGCTCATTGGTAAGGACTAGTCATCCTTGTATAAGGTGAGGGCCAAAGTATCATCTTGATTGGATGAGAACTGGTTTGAACCTCATTAGTTGTAGGGTTTACAGAGTTCTTCTATAGATCTTGTTGCTGATGCTGTATCCCTTAGGGTGCCCTGATGCATAATATATCTGATCAGTACAGTATGTTGTCTACTATCCAAGAGGAGAACCTTATGGGCAGTCAATGAGTTCCTTTTTGCTCAAATTCTTGAATGAGGTCTTGGGAGTTCTTGAGATTGGTGGCAGGTTCCCAGATAGTGTCATATTCAGGATAGTCCATCCACTTGACTAGATATTCTATGTGATGGTATCAGACTTGTTTATCTAAGATTTTCTTGACTTCATACTCAATGTAGTCTTCAACCATAACTGGTGCTGAGGACATTAGAATTCAGCCAGGGTAAGGGGATGACTAGTTCCAGGCCTTGAGTTGTGACATATAGAATACTGGATATATATGCATAGTTGTTGGTAGACTGAGATATTAGGAGTAGATAGAGACTTGCTCAGTAATCTCAAAGGATTCAAGGTACTTGGGTTAGAATTTGGCTGACTGATAGTTGACTTGAAATTGGGCCTTGATATTGTTGGCTTTGAGTAGAACTATATCTTCAATAGTACAGTTGACATTGTGTTATTTCTTATCTGCATACTTAGCTTGATATTGTTGAGCCTTTTGCAGATTTGCAGTAGCAATCTTGAGAAGAGAATTCATTTTGTCGATAAGGTTCTGAGCAGTAGGGACTTGTGTGTGACTGGATTGCTGGAATGAGACTAAGCTTGCAGGGGTCTTGGGATTTTGACCATATAGTAACTGAAAAGGGGAAAGACTAGTAGATGATTGGACTGTATTGGTAGGCAAACTTGGCATAGGTCAGATAGTGGTCTCAATCATCTTGCTCATAAGACACATAGTTTTTGAGCATTTGTTCAAGTGTTCTGTTCATTCACTCAGTTTTTCCATCAGTTTGAGGGTAGAAGACAGTGGATATAGTGATTTGAGTTCCAAGAGTCTTGAAGAGTGCTTGCTAAAAGTGACTTGTGAATTTGGGGTTGCAATCACTGATGATTACTCGGGGAAGTCCATATTGGTGGAAAATAGACTTAAAGAAGATTCTTGCAATTTCGGGGGCAGTGGCATTGATTGTGGTTGGCTCAGCAATTATAATCTTGGTGAGATGGTCCACAAATATAATAATAGCATCATAGCCTGATTTGGTTTGTGGGAGTTGTACAATGAAGTCCATTGTAACTTGCTCAAACTTCTTAGTTAGAATCAGCAATGGTTGTAGAAGACCAGCAGGTATTTGATTGCTTGACTTGTTTCTTTAGCAAAGATTGCAGCTTTGAATATACTCTTTGATTTCCTTAAGCATGTTGGGCCAGTAGTAGTCTCATTGAATGTTCTTGATAGTCTTCTCAGTTCCAAGGTAACTAGCTAGTGGGGAGTCATGATATTCATGAAAGATCTTATATCATAGTTCTGGGTTGGCAGGAGTGTAGATCTTGTCTTGATAGTACATGAGGTTGTCCTTGAAGGTATACTTTTCTTTGAATTCCTTGGTATCCTTTTGTAGAACCAGAGAGTTTTGTTCATAAGTAGTCTTGATCTGGTTAAGGAATTCAGGTACCATGGTGACTTGTAAAATGGTAGTGAGGTCAGGGCTTCTTGAGAGTACATCTGGTATGACTAGGTTTTGCCAGGCTTGTAGATGATGTTCAGAGTAAAGGTCTGAAGTAACTGACTCCACTTGGCTTATTGATGGGAGAGAGTTGGTTGGGTATTGATGTACTGAAGAGATCTGTGATCTGTGATCACATCAAACTCAACTCCTTTTAGGTAGTATGGCTAGGTCTTGAGGCATGAATAATTGCCAGGAGTTTTTTTTCATGAGTGGCTAGCTTTTGTTCTGCAGGGGATAATTTCCTTGACTTGAAGACAATAGATCTGTGTCCTTGACCATTGTCTTAAGAGATGACTACACCAATTGCAAAGTTGGATACATCAGTAGTAACTGTGAACTTCAAGTTTGGATTCATGTTTCTAAGAACAGATGCATGGGTCAGATAGTTCTTGAGTTCTTGAAAGGCTTGTTGACAGAAGGTGTCCCAGATATAGAGAACATAGTGGTCAGAGTTGGGTTCCTTTCACAGGAGGTTTGTCAAGGATTCTGCTATGCCAGAGAAGTTCTTGACAAATTGGCAATAGTATCCAGCCAGACCAAGAAAGAACCTAAGTTCAGTGAGACTTACTGATACAGGCCACTATTCAATGGTTTGTATTTTCCTGAGATCTACTTGGATTCCTTTGGCTGATACAATGTGTCTAAAATATTCGACTTGATCCTTGAAGAATTTACACTTCTTGAGCTTTGCATAAAGCTTGTGTTTGTGGAGAATCTTGAGGACTTGTTCAAGATGTTTAAGATGTTCTTTTTCAGTATCACTGAAGATCAGGATGTCATCAATGTATAAAAGTATAAAGATATAAAGCTGATCCTTGAAGATAGTCTGCATGAGGCTTGAAAGGTTGCTGGTGCATTGGTGAGACCAAAGGCCATGACTAGAAATTCGTTTAGTCCAAATGGTATCATGAAGGCAGTCTTGGGTATATCTTCTGGCTTGATTCGAATTTGGTGATATCCAGAGATAAGATCAATCTTGGTGAAGTATTTGGTATTCTTAAGGGCATCAAAGATTTGATCAATGAGTAGCAGTGGGTAATGGTTCTTGACAGTAATCTTGTTGAGTGCATAGTAGTCTATGCACATTTGTAAGATATCATCCTTCTTCTTGATAAATAGGACTGAAGAGCCAAAAGGTGACTTGCTTGGCTGAATGGCTTCTTTCTTGATGAGTTCATTGAGTTTCTTCTTGACTGCTTTAATTTCAAGTAGTAATATATGGTACATCTTCTTCTTGGGAATAGTTGCATCAGGTACCAGCTTGATTTCATGATTATGGTCTCTTGATGGTAGTAGACTAGGTAGCTTGTCTGGGAAGACATCCTTGTACTTGTTTAGCAGTAGCTTGATACTTTTGTTGATTGATAGCTTCTTGTCTTCTTTCTTGGGTCAAATCAATGCAATAAAGATACAGATAGCTTTCTTGAGAGCCTTCTTGAACTGGATTGCCAAAAGAGTGGCAATTGGAGTTTTCATCTGAGTCTTGTCTGGTTTGATTGTAATGTTGACTCCATCTTGAATCAGGGTAACTTCATTCTTGGTACAATCAATGTGTGGGTTGTATCATATAAGCCAGGGTTTGTCTAAGTTCAGGTCATGATCTCCTAGTGGTGCTACTTCAAAATAGTGCTCCCAAATGAATCGAATCAATTTGAATCGAATCAAAGTGAGGGTCATTTGAATCAAATCGAATTGGGGATTTTTCAATTCGAATTGAGTTCAAATTGAATTGAATTTGAATCGAATTGAGGTCTAATTCGAAACCTATTTTTAAAAATGTAATAACTTGACAAATACACGTCCAAATTTAATGACCTTTAGCTTGTTAGATTCCCCTATATAAGAGGAATCCAACAAGCAAAACACATTGAATTTGGATGTGTATTTGTTGAGTTATTCAATTTCTAAAAATAGAGTTTGAATCAGACTTTGAATCAAATTGGACCTCAATATGAATTGATTCAAATTGAATTGGGCCTCAATTTGATTCAAAGTTTTTAAATCAGATCAAATTTAGGTCTAATTCAATTCAATTCAATTCATTGGGAGCACTAGCTATAATATATAAAATACTAGGTATATTTGCATTGTTATTAGTAGTGTAACATTTTAGCGTAGTTTATTTCTTTTTCTTTGTCTTTCTAGTACTTTCCGTAACCTTCCAGCACCTTCCGAATGATTAGAAATCATCTCTTGGCACTAAGCCACAGCTAGAATATTCTTGTCACTTCCGTTTCAGTCTTAGCTAGTCACGGAACTTCATGGAACATTGCGGATCTTTATTTGTCATCATTGCCAAGAAACTTCTTCTTGGCATTTCCATTGATTACTCAGATCCTTCCAGATCCTTCTTTCATATCTTGTATAAATATCCTCTCTGTTCTTTCGAATAAAGCTCAGAATATTTTCTTCCTGAATCCACAAGAACCTCCTGAACTCTCAATAACTCTTCGAGCTATTTTGAGTACTTAGAATTTAGTCACTTTCTCATTCCAGAAACCAGAACCGTTACACTTGGTAGCAGCAGTTAAGTTACACCTTGCCTAAACAAGAAACCTCTCAAGAAAACCCTTCAAGAACTACTCGAACACCATGGATGCCGATAACTGGAGCAATACTCCTTACAACAACTACGCCCCACAGAACACACCCTACATTCAGCAAGAAGAAGAGGAGAAACAGCCAATTCTGACTCAGTCATCTGGGACTCTAGAAAGCCTGCTGCACACTGCACTGGCCCAAATCTCCCAACTTCAAAGAAGGAGGGCAAAGCTCCTGCATCTACATCTGCACCTACAATGGTATCTCCGACAGCAGTCACCATCAAGCCTCAGAAGCCTGATACCTTTGATGGCCAAAGAGGAGGACTGTCTACCAATGCTTGGCTTTTCCAATTGGAGCAGTATGGAGAACTGACCAATTTGGATGAAGCAGTACTAGTCCAATTTGCCACCACACTCCTCCGAGGGAATGCTGCAATCTGGTGGCAAAATCATGTCCAGAATACAAGATTCTCTGGCCGAATCAAGGTCTGGGGTGAATTCTCAGATGCCATTCAAGGCCAATTCAAACCTGTCAACAGCACCAAGGTTGCATGAGACCGCCTGGCGAATGTCAAACAACTCAAGTCTGTGCAAGCATACAATGCACAATTCCTGTCAATTCTTCTGGAGCTACCTCATGTTACTGAAGACGAGAAGGTCAACAAGTACATCCGAGGTCTCAAGGGACAAACCCGAGTTCATGTTGAACTAGAAGAACCCAAAGACCTAGACACAGCAATGAAAATTACTGATAGGTTCAATGTCATTACCTATGGCAACCACTTCGAGCAGAAGAGACCGCCATTCAACAACAACCCCAGAAGGGAGAAAACCAAAGTCAGAACTGTTGGACCTGCCCCTATGGATCTAGACACCATCGACAAGAACAAGAAGAACAAGCTTACACCCAAGGAAAAGGAGCACCTCAAGAAGGCTGGAGCCTGCTTCTTTTGCCGACAGCCTGGCCACATTGCCACCAAATGTCCCAAAAAGACAGCTGAACCCAAGAGGATCCTGGTCCTGTCCAAAGACACTCAAGGTCACCAAGCCAAACAAGAAGTTGTACTCAATTTCATGCGAGTCAATCCCAAGACCCAGATTCCTCAAGCACAGTCAGAAGGAGCCATTGGTTTAGACCTTCAATCTGTCCAACAAGTCACTATTCCTGCCCATAAAAGAAGGCTCATTCCAACTGGCCTTGCAGTCGAAATACCCAAGGAACATTATGCAAGAATTGCACCAAGATCTGGCCTCAGTATCAAGCACTCACTGGATGTTGGCGCTGGAGTCATTGACTCTGACTTCCGAGGAGAAATGCAAGTCCTACTAGTCAACCACAAGAACCAACCATACACTGTCAATGAAGGTGACAGACCTGCCACCAAGGAAGTCACCAAGTTGTCTCCAACTAAGCGAGATCAGAAAGACTTTGGCAGTACTGATCAGGTTGCTAGCATAGCTGAGAACCGAGCCAACTCCATGCTCATCTTCAAAGATCTAGTCAAAGGTCAAGAACTAGATGTTCTCATAGACAGCGGAGCTGTTGGGAACTTTATCAACAAGAACCTCATCGACAAGCTCAAGATTCTCACCAAGCCAGCCGGCAAGAATGGTGGAGTTGTCACTGCTGATGGCACCACTCTGCCAATTGACTCAATTGCCGCTAAACTTCCCCTTAAGATTCAGAAGTACTGGGAACGTTTAGATTTTGAAGTGGTACCCCTAGGAGATCATGACCTGATCCTAGGCAAACCCTGGCTTACTTGACACAACCCATACATTGATTGGACCAAAAATGAAGTTACTCTGATTCAAGATGGAGTCAACATCACAATCAAGCCAGACAAGACACAGACAAGAACCCCAATTGCCACCCTTTCGGCAATCCAGTTCAAGAAGGCACTCAAGAAAGCTACCTGTGCTTTTGTTGCACTAATCCAACCCAAGAAAGAAGACAAGAAGCTGTCAATCAGCGAAAGTGTCAAGCTACTGCTGAACAAGTACAGGGATGTCTTCCCAGACAAGTTACCTGGCCTACCCCCTTCAAGAGACCATGACCACAAAATCAAGCTGGTACCAGATGCGGCCATTCCTAAGAAGAAGATGTACCGCATATCACTACTTGAAATTGAAGCAGTCAAGAAGGAGCTCAATGAACTCATCGAGCGAGGAGCCATTCAGCCGAGCAAGTCACCTTTTGGCTCTCCAGTCCTATTTGTCAAGAAGAAGGATGATACTCTGCAAATGTATATAGACTACCACACACTCAACAAGATTACTGTCAAGAATCACTACCCACTGCCTCTCATTGATCAAATCTTTGATGCTCTCAAGAATGCCAAGCACTTCACCAAGATTGACCTGACCTCTGGGTATTACCAAATTCGAATCAAGCCAGAAGACATACCCAAGACTGCCTTCATGACACCATTTGGTCTCTACGAATTTCTAGTCATGGCCTTTGGTCTCACCAATGCACCAGCAACCTTTCAAGATCTCATGCAGACTGTCTTCAAGGATCAGCTCTATATCTTTATACTCGTATACATTGATGACATCCTGATCTTCAGCAGCACTGAAGAAGAATATCTCAAACATCTTGAACAAGTCCTCAAGATCCTCTGCAAACACAAGCTTTATGCAAAGCTCAAGAAGTGTGAGTTCTTCAAAGATCAAGTCGAATACCTTGGACACATTGTATCAGCCAAAGGAATTCAAGTAGACCCAAGGAAAATATAAGCCATTGAACAGTGGCCTGTACCAGCAAGTCTCACCAAACTTAGATCCTTCCTTGGTCTGGCTGGATACTACCGCTGATTTGTCAAGAACTTCTCTGGCATAGCAGAATCTTTGACAAACCTCTTGCGAAAGCAACCCAACTCTGACCTCTATGTTCCCTACATCTGGGACACCTTCTGTCAACAAGCCTTTCAAGAACTCAAGAACCGCCTGACTCATGCACCTGTCCTTAGAAACATGGACCCGAACTTGAAGTTCACTGTCACTACTGATGCATCCAACTTCGCAATTGGTGCAGTCATCTCTCAAGATGATGGACAAGGACACAGACCCATTGCATTCGAGTCAAGGAAGTTGTCTCCTGCAGAACAAAAGCTAGCCACTCACGAAAAGGAACTCCTGGCAATCATTCATGCCCTCAAGACCTGGCGACACTACCTAGAAGGAGTTGAGTTTGACGTGATCACAGATCACAGATCCCTTCAGTATATCAACACCCAACCAACTCTTTCCCGTCAACAAGCCAAGTGGAGTCAGTTACTTCAGACCTTTACCCCAAACATCATCTACAAGCCTGGCAAAACCCTGGTTGTACCAGACGCGCTCTCAAGAAGGCCTGATCTTGCCGCCATCTTACAAGTCACTGTGGCACCCGAATTCCTTAACCAGATCAAGACGGCATACGAACAAGACCCTTTAGTTCTACAAAAGGACACTAAGGAATTCAAAGAAAAGTACACCTTCAAGGACAACCTCGTGTACTATCAAGACAAGGTCTATATTCCTGCCAACCCTGAACTACGGTACAAAATCCTTCACGAATACCATGACTCCCCACTAGCTGGTCACCTTGGAACTGAGAAGACCATCAAGAACATTCAGCAAGACTACTACTGGCCCAACATGCTCAAGGAAATCAAGGAGTATGTTCAAAGCTGCGATCTTTGCCAAAGGAACAAGTCAAGCAACCAAACACCCGCTGGTCTTCTGCAACCCTTGCCAATTCCGACCAAGAAGTTTGAGCAAGTCACAATGGATTTCATTGTACAACTCCCACGAACCAAATCAGGCTATGATGCCATCGTCGTGTTTGTAGACCGCCTGACCAAGATCACTATCGCTGAGCCAACCACAACCAATGCCACTGCTCCCGAGATCACTAGAATCTTCTTAAAGTCTGTCTTCCGCCAATATGGACTTCCCCGAGTAATTGTCAGCGACCGCGACCCCAAATTCACAAGTCACTTCTGGCAAGCGCTCTTCAAGACTCTTGGAACTCAAATCGCTATGTCCACTGCCTTCCACCCTCAAACCGATGGACAAACTGAGTGAATGAACAGAACACTTGAACAAATGCTCAGAAACTATGTGTCTTATGAGCAAGATGATTGGGACCACTACCTGACCTATGCCGAGTTTGCCTACAACAACGCAGTCCAATCATCTACTGGTCTTTCCCCTTTTCAGCTACTACACGGTCAAAACCCCGAGACCCCTGCAAGTCTAGTCTCATTCCAGCAATCCAGTCACACACAAGTCCCCACCGCTCAGAACCTTATTGACAAAATGGATTCCCTTCTCAAGATCGCGACTGCGAATCTGCTAAAGGCTCAACAACATCAAGCTAAGTATGCAGAAAAGAAACGTCGTGATGTCACCTACACTATTGGAGATATGGTTCTACTCAAAGCCGACAACATCAAGGTTCAATCCCAAGTCAACCGCCAGTCAGCCAAATTTCAACCCAAGTACCTTGGACCTTTCGAGATCACCGAGCAAGTCTCTACCTACTCTTACTGTCTCAGTCTACCGTCAACCATGCGAATACATCCAGTATTTTATGTGTCACAACTCAAGGCCTGGAACCAGTCACCCCCTTACCCTGGCCGAATCCTGACACCCTCAGCACCAGTTATGGTTCAAGACCACATTGAGTACGAGGTCGAGAAAATCTTAGACAAACGAGTCCGATACCGTCGCACAGAATATCTAGTCAAGTGGATGGGCTACCCTGAATACGACGCTACCTGGGAACCTGCCGCCAATCTCAAGAACTCTCAAGATCTCATTCAAGAGTTCGAGCAAAAAGGAACTCATTGACTGCCCGTAAGGTTCTCCCCTTGGATAGTAGATGACATACTATACTGATCAGGTACATTACGCATCGGGGCACTCTAAGGGATACAGCATCAGCAACAACATTCACAGAAGAACTCTGTAAACCCTGCAACTAACGAGGTTCGAACCAGTTCTCATCCGATCAAGATGATACTTTGGCCCTCGTCTTATACAAGGATGGCCGGTCCTTGCCAATGAGCTGATATATTTTATTTGTCCTTTCTTTTGGTTTTATTTTCTTGTGTTACCTTCCGAATTCAATGAGGACATTGATTCTTAAGGAGGAGGAGATGTAACATTTTAGCGTAGTTTATTTCTTTTTCGTTGTCTTTCTAGTACTTTCCGTAACCTTCCGGCACCTTCCGAATGATTAGAAATCCTTTCTTGGCACTAAGCCACAGCTAGAACATTCCAGTCACATCTATTCTAGTCTTAGCTAGTCACGGAACTTCATGGAACATTGCGGATCTTTATTTGTCATCTTTGCCAAGAATTTTCCTCTTGGCATTTCCATTGATTTCTCAGATCCTTCTGGATCCTTCTTTCAGATCTTGTATAAATATCCTCTCTGTTCTTTCGAATAAAGCTCAGAATATTTTCTCCCAGAAACTACAAGATCTTCCTGAACTCTTAGTAACTCTTCGAGCTACTTTGAACTTCTAGAATTTAGTCGCTTCCTCTAATCCAGAAACCAGAACCGTTACACCCCCTGGGACAAGATGTCCCAACCTGAAGTTCAACATCACATTCCACCTAAGCACCCTCCACCACACCACCCAGAACTTGGGTGGCAATCACTTCTTCGTCTCTTTACCCCAGGTCCATAGTCCGCTCCAATCCCACTCTTCTCCAATCCCCACTCGCTGCCACCCCTCTGGCCAAAGGTCCTGTCCTATACCCCCCTGACTCTCTACTCCATCCCCTAGGTCAAAGTCTATTGCCAGAACTCCCCCCAGTAGCAGTCTATGCCACTGCCATCCTCCTCCCCCCTGTTGCTCCGGCGCAACATGGCCCTCCCATCTCACTCCAATCCTATGTGCTCCCTCTGCCACCCCCCACCAGAACCCTCGATACCGAAGTCTTCTACCTCCTCCCCCCTCTACCAA
>RQIL01010065.1:0-11700 GCA_003951145.1 Jimgerdemannia lactiflua | reverse complement strand
CCACCAGAACCCCCTATACCAGAGTCTCCTACTTCCTTCCCCCTCTACCAATGTTGTAAGGTCCCCAGAAGACCCCCTGGGGGCAAACCTCGCCTCCCATACCTTCTGCATCAAGGGGACCCATCCACCCCCCTTCAGCACCGCTGCTCTCTTCAGCCACCAGGCCCTTAAGCAGTGAAGACGCTTCGGAAAGTCCACCAGTCCCAGGCCGCCCCTTTCCACCAGTGTCGCCAAAACTTCCCACTTAATTTGACTCCGGCAGCCAGCCCAAATCCACTCCCTCACCAGTTTCTGTAGCCTCTTGACCACCCAGGCTGGAAAGTCCAGATGGTACGCCAAATACCACAGCTTCGGCATCCAGTAAACATTCAGAATATTCACCCTGCCAGCCAGAGAGATGTGTCGCCCTTCCCAGCTCCCTAATACCCCTCCCCACATCCCCACCCTGGCCTCCCACCATGCCTTGGGTAGCACTGACCCATACACCGATAGAAAAATCCCCAAGTACTGCACCACCTCCCCAGGGGGGACAATTGTTCCTATGATGTCACCTCCCACCAGCCCATTCCCCAAGACCATTGTTTCGCACTTATGCCAGTTCAGCTTCTGCCCAAAGCACTGCTCATACCACCCAACAGCTTTCTTAAGCTCCATGACATCCGCAACGGTGCCCAGGCCCACTACCATATCATCTGCAAAGGCCCCTACTTTCCAGTTTACGCCCAGTACCGTCAGTCCTTCTACTCTCCTCCTTACTCTATCCAGCAATGGCTCCAAGGACAGAGCATACAGAATGGGGGATAAGGGGTCTCCCTGGGGAACCCTCCACCCAAGAGGGAAGGCTACTTCCCTGTGACCATTCACCATAATTACTGCCTGACTCTCCTCCAGAAGGTGGACAATTGCATCTCCCAACAGCCCAGGTATTCCAATCCTCTCAAGCACCTTCCGCAACCAAACTTGCCGCACCCTATCATATGCCTTTTCCTGGTCCAGGAAAACCAGCCTGCCATCCAACCCGGCTGCTCGTGCCCCCTCAATTACTCCATGCACCCAAGCTGTGCCATCTCTAATCAGCCATCCCCCCACAAAGCCTCACTGCTCCTCCCCCAGGATCTGTTGTGCCACCACTTGCAGCCTTGCCACCAGTACCTTTGTGACCAACTTTCTGTCCATATCCAGGAGCATGATTGGTCGCCAATTCTTCCAGTCCTCCCTCTGCCCTTTATCCTTATACAGCAGCGCCACTAACCCCAACTTCTGGCCACCCAGCTAGGAACCTGACTCAATCACCTCATCACACATATCCCTCATTTCTTGTCACACCTCCTCTACCTTCATCATTTTCTTCCAGAAGTCCCATGGCAGCCTGTCCTCTCCAGGGGCAGTCCCTGACTTAGTATTCGCCAGGACCTGTAGAATCTCCTCCTCTCTCACTGGTCTTGACAGTTCCCCCAGCCCCTCCACCTCTGGGGAGCACCAATCCTCTAAGCATTCTGCAATAGCCTCACCATCCGCTCCTCCCTCCTCCTCACTCCACAACTTCCCCCAACAACTCTTAAGCTCCCCAAGGATCCCCTGGACCCCTGTCACCAGGCTGCCGTCCTCTCCAACGATCCCCTCCCACCGCTGCCTCACTCTCCTTGCCCTGAGCAGCCGGGAGAGATACTTGGTTGGCCTCTCTCCTTCCTCCAGCCCCTGCCACCTGAGCCTCGCCACCAAGCCCTGTACTCGGCTCTCCTCCTCCATCCTCCAGACTCCCTTCAGCTCCTCAATCTCCATTCTCACTCATGCCTCCTGCCAATCCTCCTCCTCCTCCTCTCCCCTATATTCCCTCAGCTCCGACCACTGCCACAGAAGCTGCTCCATCCTGTGGGATGCCCACTTCCCCTTCATCCTCTGAAGCCTCCCTCTCTGTTTCCCTGCCTCGCTCCAGTACATCCTTGCCACCTCCTTTAGCTTCACCCACCGGAGCCCCACCGGAGCCCCCTCCTCCTTCCATCTAGCCACACTAGCCAACACTTCCCCCTCCCATTTCTCCCACAGATCTCCATCTAACAGAAGAGCGCAATTGAGCCGCCAATGTCCAGGCCCTTCCCCACTACCCCCAAATTTTCCCTGCCCTATCACCCCCCAATGATCTGACCAGGGGCACCAGACCACCCCAAGTTCCTGCCAGACATCGACAACCCAGCAGTCAGCTGAAAGCACCCAATCAATCGTTATTCCAAGCCCATCTACCCAGTGTGTGAAGACCTTGTCCATTCCCCACTTGGTCCTTGCCATGTCACTCAGTGTACTCAATCTCTCAATCTCCTCCCACCTGCCCAGCCCACCACTGCGACCAAACACCCCAGCTCCTCCATCAGACCTATCCAGCGCAGTATCTCGCACCATATTGAAGTCCCCTCCCAAGATATCCACCCCTGCCTCCAATATGGATCCCTCCTCCAATAGTCCCTCCAGCCAGTCCACCCTTTCACCCCGGACTGCCGGACAGTAGCATGATCCAACTACTAATGGGCCCCATCCCGGCCTTCTCCATATCCCCCAGACTATATGATTGCCCCACCCCCCAATGTCCACCAACTCCCCTCTACCCCGTCATATCAAAATTCCAACACTTCCATGCCATTCAGCCACCCCACCCCACTCCCTAGTCCAATTCAACCTATCAACCTCCTCTTTGCATCTCACATCCTGTAACAGAAAAAGGTCCGCCTCCAAGCCACGTAGCCATTCAAACATATTCCGACGACGCTTTGTACCCCTCAGCCCATTGATATTCAAAGATAAAATGTTGGTTGTACTGTTCATAGGAAAAAATGTTCTTAGATAAATCTGCTCTTCCAGTCATCTCAAACTTCCAGCTCGATATCCATCCTAGATAAGTCCAAGAGGTGCTCTGCCTCTACCTCTTCCTCTTCAATCTCCTTCCTTGCTAGTGCCGCCGCAACCCCCTGAGCATCCTCATCATCCTTCTCCTCAGCTTCTTCCCTGTAGTCCTCACAGACTGACTTCCACAGATCTGCTCCATCCTTCGACACCCAGCAATCTTCCACTACTCGCCCAGCCTCCTCCCTCAACTCAGCCTCCCTCTTCGCATCCACCTCATACCCTTTCTCTACCAACAGGATCGCCATCACCTCTGTCAGCAGTTTGTCCACCACCCCTTCTCTCGCCAGAATTCCTTGCCACTCTGCACCTCCCAGGACCCGAAAGTCTACCTCCGCAAGTTCATCCGCCACCAGATCATTAAGAGTGGCCAGCAGCCATCCTGCTCCCCCAATACGCCCAACACCAGGAGTCATGGGTCTCTTGTGTTCCTTATGCCCCTCATCATCCTCAGCAATGCCACCCTCTATTTCTCTGGGGTATCCCTCCTCCACCCCCATCACTAGGCCTCCAAGTGCGACATCAGGGACACCAAAACTCACACGCTGTGTCCCCTTCATCACTACATCCTCTCTTTCTGTCTCCTGCCCCATGACGCCAATCGGGGACACTCCTGTTCCTGGCCGGTCCCCTTCCTCCTCATCCAGGTCAATGAAGAATCCCAGATCATCCTCGCCGATAATCTTCTTTTGCCGAGGGGCATGCTGTGATGCCTCAAGCCCTCCAGGGCCACCAGTGAACCCCGGCGGGGGCACCATCCCAGTATCCATCTTCCCCTTAAGGCTCGCCAGTAAGTCTCTCTGCACCTGCCTCCCTTGCTCCCTCTTCCATGCCTTCTTATCGACTTGCACCTTCCTGCCATTTATCTCCTCAACTACCGTCGCCTCCTCAAAGGTCTCCCAAGCCTTCGCTCTCTGCTCCACAGCCCCTTCCAACTCCCACAAGGCTGTCAGGAGGTCCTCCTCCTCCTCCTCAGTTCCTCTCACTCTCGACACCTTGCACTCGACCAGGCCCCACTTCAAGGCCCTTGGCCAGTCACCTGCCTTCCCTGTCGCCTCCCTTCCAGCCAACCTCAGTCTCACCTCCACATCACCTGTCCTGAATATCGTCCCCTCCCACATCTGGAAGCCGATATCCACAACATCTCCATACTCCTTCATCACCTCGCCGACCCTACTCCTCATCTCCTCCACTGATACCATAGGGACCCCCTTGACCACCAGGTGTACCACCCTCGGGTCCCAGTGCAAGCACCTCGACATTGGCACCACAACCTCGCACACACTGATCCCCTTAGCCATTGCCTCCACCAGATCCTTCTTCTCAACAAGCCCAACCTCAACTCCCTCCAGCCCTTTCAGAAATTTCACTGATGCCACATCCACCAGCTGCTTCCCCAGGAGCCCCAAAACCATCTTCACTGTCACCGCTAGGCCCCGGAAGCTCACCGTGACTGCGAATTCAGAGATCAACTTCTTGAGTAATGGTACCACCACCAGACCCATCACACCATCTGAGAGATTGCCCTTGTGCACCTGCCCTGATCCCCCCTGGCCCCCCTTGTCACCATCAGCAATCACATCTGGATTTTTTTCCAGATTAGCCGTCACACCGCCATCAGCAGTCCCACCTACTACGCCAGTCACACCTCTTCCAGCCCTCCCACCCCCTCCAGAGAGCGCACCCCCAGCACTTTCTGACTTCCCCTTCCCCTTCCCTACTGTCCTCCATTCCTCAGTCCCTTCTCCTCCTCCTCCTCCCTTGACAGCTGCTGCAAAGCTCACCGCGCCTCCACCCCCAGCCCTCTTACTCAACTCCTGCCCCCCTCCAACTCCTCCATCTGTCGACGGTCCAAAGAACCCCGGCCCCAGCCCTATCCCTCCCTTGCCATACTGCCATTTGAAGGCTGGCCCATCCCCCACACCAGTATGCTTGCCAGAACCTTGCTTGGTCGCCATCGCCTTAAGAGTCTTCTCCAAAAAACCATGAAAAGTGTATCAAAAAGTGTGTGTGGAATTTGTGTAATGTGAAAGTTACCAGAGAGAGATGGTTGTCATTCCAACCACCTCGTTCGAAGTCCACCTTTTTACGCCGATTGCCTGCATCATTCGCCCACATCATTCACCCACATCGTTCGCCCGCATCATTTGTCCACAACCCGCATCATCTGCTTGACTGCATTGTTCACTGCACCTGAGAAATTTGCCACTTTTAGTCCTCTTGCCCAAATAAGCCGATTGCCCGTCACACCAGCAAATCCGTATCCAGAACCCGCACTGTTAAGGAAATCCACCTGATCGTCGGTTCCCAGAGAGCCCGCTCTATTAAGGAAATCTGCCTGATTGCCCGTTACACGAATTATCCACCATCACTCAAGAAGGAAACCCACTCACATGCTCAACCCAAGAATGCTGCCAAATTAGGAAATCGCACGCAGAAAGTCTTCAGCTGTTGAATATTATACCACTAGACACCAACACTAGTACCAGAACCTGAACATTTTGTTGCTTTTTAACAAAGTAACTGGGGGCTCAAGCCAATCTACACAGCCGCCCAACCTTGTAATTTGCCTCTATTGAGCCAGGCACATTACATTTGGGGGCTCAACTGAGAATATTCTCAAAGAATTATTGTGACTTTTCAGCTCACAGAACCCAACCTTCAACCTGGAGACCAGCACAACTACAACCTTTGATACAGTACCAATTTCAGCTACTACAGGAGAAGAAATTCCAGCTCTACAAAGCATTTGGACAGGAAGAGAAGTAATCGCCTCTAGAATCGAACACCACTCAGCATCAGAAGGATCTGATATTGCAGAAGCCAGTACTGTACGAAATCCTCCACCAGTACCACCAGGAGATATACCAACCAGAGACTTTGACAAGTTCACACCAGATGAGGTAGACAATACCAACCTAGACTTTGACAATCTTGTCCAAGACCTCAACAACCATCTTGAAAGATTCCCTCCAAGGGTCTTCCTTGACTTACTCAGACCAGTAACTCCAGTTCCAAGAGTAATCCAATCCACAAGACTCCCCAGAATAGTACCAAGAAGAGTACCATCTCCCAGATCCCTTGCACCTTCAAGTTCATACCCATCAACAGTCTACAACTCGGAATCAGAGTCAGAAATCGAAACAGAGTCAGAAGACAGTGAAGATGAAATGGGCACAACACTACCCACATTTGCAGGATATCCAGAAGAGGATCCAAGAGAATTCATAGATGCAATTGAAGGAATAGCAACTCTGAGAGATTTGTCAACCCAAAGATGAATCAATGTCTTCAAGGCACAACTGAGAGAACCAGCCAAAGGCATCTTTGTCAGAACTGCAAGTGATAACAGCACAGACCTAGGAGATGTCATAGAAAATGCAAGGTCAGATGAAGAACAATATGAGGCCATGCAATACTGGATCATTGAAAAGTATGCAGGAAACAAAACCTGCCACAAGGCCCAAGAATCCATCATGGGAATGAAGATGAACCTCGGAGAATCCCCAAGAGCATTCTTTACTAGAATTCAGAAGAGAATGCATGCTGCTGGATTCAATGCTGCCAACCAAGACATCATCGGTCCAATGACCTTCATGAATGGAATTCCACCCAATATTGCTCAACATGTCCAAACCCTGGGCATCAGGAAGCCTGAAGAGCAAGTAGATGCAGCCCAAGGTTTTTTTGATGTCAAACAAGGAATCACCTGGACTGACAATCGAAAAGAAGACAAGGAGGACCTCTTGGTCAAGGCCCTGCAAGGAATCCTTCAAGGAGAATCAAAAGAAAAGCCCACCAAAGAATGGAAGAAGGACAAGAATGAGATTCAAGACCTCAATTCGAAAGTAGACAGACTGGTCAGTCAGATTGAAAGGCTCACCACACATGAAAATCGGAATAACCAGCCAAGGTACCCTCCTCAAGAAAATCGGAACTACCAGCCAAGGTACCCCCCATGCGAAAATCGGGATTACCAGAGGAACTACTCATCTTCAGATGGTCGAAATTATCCTTCAAGAGATAGAGCAGAGGTCCAATGCTACAGGTGTAAACAGCAAGGACACTATGCCACCGAATGCAACAACCAAGGCAGTTCTAGGAATTCTGAACCACCAAATCGAAAGGACACCTACAACAAGAGGACAGAAGCTCACCCAGTTGAAGATTATGAGCAGAGTGACAGCGAGGAATACAGTGACCTGGACTTGTATCCAACCAAAGCTGAATATGAAACAGTCTACCCAGCAGAGAAAAGAAAGAGAGCAGTAGGCCGCTCCCGAACAGTTGAAAAGCCACCAAAAAGAACCAGCAGAAGAATCATTTGAAATGAAGATGAAGAAAAGCAGGTTGATACACCCCCCCAGTCTCCTTCACCTTTCATCCCCGGAGCTACTATCAATGGAGAAGATCCCCTACCAGAATCCGCTGATGAAGATATGGGAGAAGAACAAGAATCAGAAACCAAGACTCCAAAGTCCAAAAAGAAATACATCCCAAAGACCGTGCCCAGAGACATCTATAATGAAGCCTGGCAGAAGTTCCAAGAAGCCAAGATGGAAGTCCCACTCTTGCAATTCCTTCAACTGACACCTGCTGGAGTAAGAAACAAGTTGCTGTGAACCACCAGATCCTATACAGGAAGAGTCCCCATCCCTCAAGAAGAACCAGCAACCCCAGCAGTGCAAGCTGCAGAAAGGCATGTCAGCACCTATCTGTTTGGAGAAATCGGAGGCCAGAAGGCAAAAATCCTCATTGATACTGGAGCAGCTGTATGTGTCATTGCCAAGAAATTCTTGGACAGCATTCAATGGCCCATTGATGGACCTTCTAGTCTCAGCATCATTGTAGCTGATGGAGCCTGAACTCAACCCCTGGGAGAGGTCCGAAACATCACCATTACTCTTGGACATATCCAGTTCACCATCCCCAAGGCAGTCATGACCAAAGCTGTCACATATGACATGATCCTTGGCACCAATTGGATGAAGGAGATGAATGCAGATGTCAACATTGGTCAACAAGTACTCAAATTCGACTACAGAGGAAAGAAGTACCAAGTCAAAGTCACTAGCTTTGAGCCATCCAAGAAGAAGAAGAAGGTGACTATTCAAGAAGAATATGTAAGCAGTGAAGAATCCACCACCAAGGAAGAAGAAGAAGAAGACTCCGAAAATGACAATGACCCCAGACTGAGGCCCCGAATCAACATGGTAGAAGACAGACCAGAAGACAATGTGTGGGCATAAGATACTATCCCCATTACAATTGGAGCCATTGCAGGAGAAGCCAGAGGATGCATCAAATGCCTCCATAGACAGAAATGCGAAGAACACTCATCCAGACATGTGGGAATTCGAAAAAGCCCTGGCACTACATGTTCTGACTGCAGGAGAAGGAAGAAGAGATGCCCTCACAATGTCCAGCCGAAAAATCAAGCATCAGTCATGCCCAACCCCGAAATCGAAGCAGCCGAAATTCAAGCAATCTGGGACCAGCCTCCAGAAGAAGAAGATGACAGCATTTCTGAAAATGAAGAACTCCCAGCAGTTGTTTCATGGGATGATCCGAATTGGGAACCTCAAGAAGGAGAAGACAACACCCCTTGGAGTGAAGAAGAAGTAGGACCCAGTACACAGCCAGTTATCTCAAGGCCCGAGACTCATCAGGAAAGAGCCTTCCGAATAGGCAGATGCCCCCATCAAGTCATCTTCCACTCACCAAGAGACTACTGCTACCAATGCCACATATTGGACCAGTAAGCCAGGCAGCCCTATGAAAAGGATTCCCCGAAAATCATTGCAGAAGGAACCTCATTTCAAGAATCTATCACCTCACTCATGAAAAGAAGACATGGAGTCGGATTCTACACCCAAACAGAAGTAAAACCCCTCTCCACTCTCCCACCAAAGTATGATGCAAATGGATGCAGATTCCCGAAGCTAGGAGAAATTGAAGAAAGAAAGAAACACTTCCAAGCTATGGGATATTGCCATCATGGAAAGCATCCCAGATGCTGGCCTTGCCAACATGAAAAGATCCATCTCAGCAAGGATGTAATTGTACACACACTCAAGAGAGAAGATGACCGAGCCAAAATTCGAAAGGAGAAAAAGAAGAAGCCTACAAGGAAGGTCCTCAAGATATATGATCTAGGAGAAGATATCCTAGCTCTCATTTAGCATGCAACCCGCCAAGGATGGATAGATGATGCTATCAATTTCATGGAAGCCTTGGACCCCACTGGAAAAAGAGGAATCAATTATCTTTGAGACCCCTCTACTGGAGCAAGATGGCCACACCTAGACATCAGAGGTTGGAAATCCGATGCCACAGGAGCCTCAGCCTATGGACAGCCTACACTTGGCAAGAATATTGCACAGTTCACCTTGCTTCACCCCAATGCAATTCCACCAAAAAAGGCACACCAAGAAGATGTTAGTTATGATCTCAGCAGCCTCTATGATACCACCTTAGGCCCTGGAAACACAACACTCATCAGAACTGGTATTGCCATGCAACCCCCAAAAGGAACTTATATCCAGTTGACCTCAAGGTCTGGGCTAGCCCTTGAAGAACTCTCTACTGAAGGAGGAACCATTGATCCAGGATACACAGGCGAAATCAAGGTCATCCTAAGAAATGGAAGTGATGAATGGATTCGAATCAACAAAGGAGACAAAATCACTCAAGCAGTCTTCCTTGAGTACAAGACCCCTCAGTTGCAAGAAGTTCCTAAGCTCACTCAAGGAACCAGACAAACCAAAGGATTTGGGAGCTCAGACAGGAAGGAAGTACATCTCCTTCAGGTCAGCCGATTCAAAGCAAATGTCCCTCAGCAAGTTTTCCACCAGCCAGTGAAGCTCCACAAGAACCTCATCCTTGAGCCAGGAGATCAGACCACCATCAAAATCTTTGCGCCACCAGACCCCAGGAACCTTTTCTTCGAACCCAATGAAGAAATCTGAAATCTGTACATAGAAGGATATACATTTCCTGACAAGATGAATCCAGTACACTCCTGAGCAACCAACACAAGCTGGGACAACATCATCCTGCTGAAAGGAACCATCATTGGACACCTTGTGCCTTATCTCAACCGAACATACAGAGAAGTTTATGAATTAAACTTACAGGGAAATGGCAGAAGGTCACAGAAGAAAGGAAAGGCCCCTCTGCGACCCAGGAGAAAGTAAAGCCTTCCACAAACATTGGAGAAGAGTTGACCCCTCAGCAATAAAAACAATTGACCGAACTCCTTCATAAATATCAGGACATCTTCACCACAGACTATGGCAACCTGCCATACAATCCATCATACCACCACAGTATAAATACAGGAAATGCAACACCCATCCGACAGAAACCATACAGGATACCCCACTACTTGAAGACATTCGAAAAAGAACACATATAGGAACTCTTAGACAATGGAGTCATCCGACCCTCTACCAGCTCTTGGGCCAGCCCTATACTTATAGTACTAAAGAAAGGAGGATGGAGACTAGTTGTGGACTTCAGAAAACTCAACACAGTAACTGAGAAAGATGCATACCCTTTGCCCTGAATTGATGACCTTCTGGATCAGCTACAAAATACAAGATACTTCAGCAGTATGGACCTATTCGCAGGATTCCATGAGATACCAATGGACCCCAAAGACATTCAAAAGACAGCTTTCCTTGCCCTAGGAAAATTGTTTATGTACCTCCGAATGCCTTTTGTACTCTGCAATGCACCCCCAACCTTTCAGTGAATGATGAACTCAGTATATGCTCCTCTCATCCACTACTGCCTGATTGTTTATGTGGATGATTCCAACATCTACTCAGCAAATTTTGAAGACCACCTGTGAGACCTTGAAGAGTTTTTCAAACTCACCAGACAAAACCACCTGAGACTCAACTCAAAGAAGTGCTACTTTGGCAAACAGAAGCATGAATTCCTTGGATTCATAGTTTCTAAAGATGGAACACATGCAGACCCCAAGAAGATCGAAAAAGTCAACAACTTCCCTGTCCCCAAGACCCCAAAGAAGCCCTGTCCTTTCTGATGCTTGCATCTTACTACAGAAGATTTATCAAGGGATTTGCCGAAATCTCTGCCCCAATCCCAACCTTGCTAAAGAAAGGAGTACCATTCGAATGGAAAGAACCACAAGAAGAAGCCTTCTGAAAATTACAACACTGCCTGACCTCAGCACCAATCCTAGTCCGACCAGATCTGCAGAAACCCTTCATCCTGTACACTAATGCATTTAAGAATGGCCTCGGAGCTATCCTTGCACAAGAAGGACCTGACAAACAGCACCATGTGATAGCTTAAGCAAGCAGAGCTACCAACAAGCAGTAAACCAACTATGGGAGCACCAAATTGGAATGCCTTGCAGTCATATGGGCGGTCACCTTGTTCAAACATTACCTCATTGGAAGAAAGTTCACCCTGATCACAGACCATGCAGCTCTCAAATGGTTACTCCACTGAAAAGACCCCACTGGAATCCTTGCCCATTGGATCCTTATCCTCCAAGATTACGAAATCAACATCATCCACAAAGCAGGAAGAACTCACAACAATGTTGATGTTCTCTCCCGCATGACCCAATGAGCCAAAAGAAGGGTGTACCTTGGAACTGCACCCTCAAAGAAGTTCCCATGACCATCAAGGAGCAAGAAGACCTCATCCGACAAGAATACCAGAAAGCCCATCAAGGACAGACAAATACAGAAGACAAGATTCGAAAACAGTATCAACATTGGCCCCACCTCAGAACACAAGTCCGAGACATCATCCAGAAATGTGACA
>RQIL01010054.1:0-11704 GCA_003951145.1 Jimgerdemannia lactiflua | reverse complement strand
CCTAAATCCTCCCCCCACTCTTGTCACAAATGGTTGCCACCAACTTCCTATAGCAGCTCCCTTGGGGGCCCCACCCCTTCTGCCAGTCCAACAGAACATCTATCATCAATCTCTTCTATCTCATCTCTTTCTCTCTCCTCATCATTATCTTGCTCTCCTCAAACACTGTCTGCTAATGACCTGCCAACCCTACCCAGATTGCCAGAGCCCACCCCAGGGTGAGCCACTCATTGCCAACACCTCCCAACATCTATCTCTTTAATACCTCCCAGCAACCAGCCCTATGGCTACTGTAGATCCTGCCCAGTCACCTTCCTATCATCACTCAGAAGCTGTCCAGAATCTTACACTCTCTAAGCCAATGTTCTGGGGTCTGTACCACCCCCCCCCCTCCTGCCCCACTCCTATACATTCTTCACACTCAAAGGTACCCCCCACTATCAAATGTCTCAACCTGAAGTTCAATATGATATTCTGCTATAAGACTCTCTACCAAATTACCCAGAATTTGAGAGGCATCCAATTCTTCATTTCTATCCTCCAGGTCCACAATTTCCTCCAGTCCCACTCCTCTCCAATCTCTGTATGCTGCCAACTCTCAGGCCAGAGATCCTGCCCCAGCTCACATTGACTATCCACTCTAGCCCCCAGATCAAAGTCT
This sequence comes from Jimgerdemannia lactiflua, assembly GCA_003951145.1. Lineage (NCBI taxonomy): Eukaryota > Fungi > Mucoromycota > Endogonomycetes > Endogonales > Endogonaceae > Jimgerdemannia > Jimgerdemannia lactiflua. Next base: position 11,043 of record RQIL01010054.1, on the reverse strand, counting down.
ACTACTGACGAATTCCCCAGCAGCAGCCTATACCATTACTATATCCCAGGGCCCTGTAGCCTGGCTTTGATACAACCCTCCCATCTAATGCCAATCCTATGTGCCCTCTCAACCACCTCTTATCAGAATTCCTTATATTAGAACCTTTTACTATCTTCTCCCTCCACCATTGCCAGTAAGTCCCCAGATGACCCCTGGGGGACATACCTTGCCTCCCATACCTTCTGCAGCAGTGGGACCCAGCCACCTCCTTTCAGCACTACCACCCTCTTCAGCCACTAGGCATGAAGGCAGTATAGTCATTTAGAGAAGTCAACCAGCCCCAGACCTCCTCTTTTCACTGATGTCACCAAGACCTCCCACTTAATCTGACTTCTGTGGCCTACTCAAATTCACTCTCTTGCTAGCTTCAATAGTCTTTTGACCACCCAAGCTGGAAAGTTCAAGTGATATGCCAAGTACCACAGCTTCAACATCTAATAAATGTTCAATATAGTCACTCTACCTACTAGGAAGATATGCTGCCCTCTCCAGCTCCTTGGTACATCTCCCCATGCACACACTCTGGTCTCCCACTAAGCCTTAGGTAGCACTGAACCATACACTAAAAGGAATATTCTCAAATACTACACTTCCTCCCCTGGGGGAATGATAGATCCAATAATGTCTTCTCTAACTAATTTATTCCCTAGGACTATTATCTCACACTTGTACCAATTCAACTTCTGCCCAGAGTACCATTCATATCATTTCACAGCCTCCTTAAGTTCCCTCACTTTGGCAGTGATGCCCAGACTTATCACTATATTATCCACAAAGGCCCCTACTTTCTAATTTATCCCCCAGCACTGTCAGTCCTTTGATTCTCTGCCAAATCCTGTCCAATAGCAGCTCCAATAACAATGTATACAAGATAGATGACAAGAGATCCCCCTGTAACACCCCACACCTCAGTGAGAATACAATATCTCTGTATCCATTCACCATAATCGCTGCCTGGCTCTTCCATAGAAGGCAAATAATGGAGCCCCCCAGACTCTCAGGGATTTCAATCCTCTCCAGTACCTTCTTCAGTCAGACTCACCACACTCTGTTATAGGCCTTCTTCTGGTCTAAGAAAACCAGCTGGCTATTCACACTATTAGTCCTCACCTCTTCAATAATTCCATGTACCCAATCTGTATCATCTCTGATCAACTGCCCACCAACAAATCCCCTCTATTCCTCTCCAAGGATCTGTTGTACCACCATCTGTAGTCTCACCACCAGCACCTTTGTGACCAGCTTCCTGTCCATATCCAGGAGCATAATTGGCCTTCAGTTCTTCTAGTCTTCCCTTTGTCTCTTGTTCTTATAGAGTAGTGCCACTAACCCCAACTCCTGGCCCCCTAGCCAGACACTGGACTCAATGACTTCATCATACTATCTCTCATCTTCTGAAGCATGCCCTCCACTCTCACCATCCTCTTCCAGAAGTTCCAGGGCAGTCCATCCTCACTCAGAGCCACATCCAACTTTATAGCCACAAGGATATGCAAAATTTTCTTCTCTCTAACCAGTCTTGCCAAGTCCTCCAGCCCCTTTACCCTCAGAGGGCACTATTTCTCCAGACTCTCTACTATGGCCTTGCTACCCTCACCTCCCTCTTCCTCACTCTATAGCTTCCTCTAATAATCCTTCAGCTCACCAAGGATCCCCTGGACCCCAGTTACCAATAGGCCATCCCTCCCAATGATCTCTTCCTACTGCTGCCTCATTCTTCTTGCCCTCAGTAGCCTAGAAAGGTACTTGGTTGACCTCTCTCCTTCCTTTAGTCCCTGCCACCTAAGCCTTGCCACCATTCCATAAATATGAGCCTCCTTCTCTATCCACAACACTCTCTTTAGTTCCTCAATCTCCATCCTCACCTTACCATCCACCAATCCTCCTCCTCCCCCCCCTCCAGCCCTTTCAAGTCTGATTACTGTAACAGCAGTTGCTTAAGCCATTGGGAAGCCCATAGCTCTCTCTTTTGCTGAAGTCTACCCTTCTGCCTCCCAACCTCCCCTTAGTACATCTTTGCTGCATTCTTCAATTTCCTCCACTGGACCCCCACTGGGGCTCCCTTCTTCCACCACCTAGCAATACTAGACCCTACTTCCCCCTCCCATCCACCCCACAATGCTCCATCTTCCAACAGAGCACAGTTGAGTTACCAATGTCCAGGCCCATCTCTGCTTTCCCCAGAGTTCTCTTGCCCAAGCACCCCTCAATGATCTGACCAGGCACCAAACTACTTCTAGATCCTGCCAAACATCTCCTTTCCAGTAATTCACTGAGAGGACCCAATCAATCCTCACCTCCAGTCCATCAACCCAATGCATAAAGACCTTAGCCTCTCTCCACTTGGTCCTCCCAGCATCACTCAGAGCACTCAGTCTCTCAATCTCTTCCCACCTATCCAGCCCCCTACTATGGCTCACTACTTCTGCCCCCCCATCAGACTGATCCAATGAGGTATCCTGCACCATATTGAAATTACTACTCAGTATATCTACCCCAGTCTCCATCAGTACACCAGTATCCAGCAATCTCTTCAGCTACTCCATTCTCTCCCCTTGGACTGCTGAACAATAACAAGAATCAACTACAACTAGGCCCCACTCTGGCCTCTTCCACAGCTCCCACAGCAGGCATTCTTCCCACCCACCAATATCTACCAGCTCCCCTCTGCCTTTGTGAATCAGAATCCTAACCTTGCTATACCATTCCACTACCCCTCCCCATTCCTGAGTCCAGTTCTGCTTATTCAAGTCATCTTCACAGCACACATCCTGCAATAGAAAAAAATCTGCCTCTAAACTCCTCAGCCACTCAAAAATATTTCTGTGCCTCACTGACCCTTATAGCCTATTGACATTCAGTGAAAAAATATTAGTTGTACTGTTCATAGAAAATATTCTTTGAAGGTTTTATATCTTTTCCTGTCCTCTCACAATTTCAGCTCAATGTTCATTCTCAGCATATCCAAGAGACATTTGGCTTTCACCTCAGCATCCTCATTCTTCTTCTTCTTTATTGCTACCAGTACCTCCCTATCAGCCTCATCATTCTTCTTCTTTGCCTCCTCTCTATTGTCTTACAGACTGTCTTCCACAGCTTAGCCCCATCCTTTGCCACCCAGCACTCCTTGACAGCCCACCCTGCTACCTACCTCAGCTCAGCCTCTCTCCTCACATCCACCTCATACCCTTCCTCCTCAAGTATAACTACTAGCACCTTAGACAGCAGCTTGTCCACTACACTCTCTCTAGCCAGAATTTTCTGCCACTCCCCCTCCCCAAGAACTCTGAAATCCAACTCAGCCAATTCATCTGCTGCCAGATCATTGAATGTATTCAGCATCCACACATCCTCTCTGACACAGCCAATATTCAGAGTCATGGGCCTCCATACCTCTCCATGCCCACTCACTTTCTCAGCACCTTCCTCTATGATGTTGACCAATTTCTCCTCATCTACTCCAACTGCCATACCCTCATGCCCAGTATCTGGAACCCTGAACCTCATGCTCTGCACCCCCCTCATCACAATATCCTCCCCTTTGGCCCTGGGGTTCAATCCACTATCCATAGCCTCAACCTATCCAGCCTTATCCTTCTTCTCTTCATTCAGGTCAATGAAGAACCCTGGCTCATCCTCTCCAATGATCTTCTTATACCAGAGAGTATGTTGTGAAGTCTCCAGCCCATCTCCACCCCCAGCTTCTCCTTATAGCTCTCCAGTAGCTCCTTCTCTATATGCCTCCCCTGCTCTCTCTCCTAAGCCTTTTTATCCACTTTCACCCTCTTTCTATTCACTTCTTTCACTATAGTTGCATCTTCAAAGGCCTCCCAAGCCTTTTCTCTCTACTCTATGGCTCCTTTCAATTCTCATAGCACTGTTAGCAGATCCTCCTCCTCTTCCTCTGTTCTCTTCACCCTAGATATCTTGTACTCAAATGGCTTCCATTTCAGTACTCTAGACCAGTCCCCAGCTTTTCCAGTCACCTTCTTCCCCACTACCCACAATCTCACTTCCATATCACCCATCCTGAAAGCTGTCCCCTCTCACACCTAGAATCCCACATCCACTACATCACCATACTTTTACATTACCTTTTCAATTTGACTCCTCATCTTCTCTATCAACACTATCAGGACCCCCTTAACCATCAGGTGCACTACTCTTGGGTCCCATCTCAGGCATCTCATCATCAGCACCACTATCTTACCAACTATCACTCCTCTAGCCAGTGTCTCTATCAGGTACTTCTTCTCCATAAACCTGACTTCAACTCCTTTCAGCTCCTTCAGAAACTTCACCAATGCCACCTCTTCCAGCTGCTTCCCAAGCATCTCCAGGACTATTTTTGCTATTACTACTAGATCCTAAAAACTCAGCATGACTGCAAATTCAGAGATCAACTACTTGAGCAATAGTACTACCACTAACCCTGTTATACTATCTGATAGGTCCCCCTTGTGTACCATTTCCAGGCCCCCAGTCCAGCCCCCATGCCCATCAGTAATCACATCTGGATTTTTTTTCAGATCCTCCATCACAGCCCCATCAGCAGTCCCAGCCCCACCACTAGTCACTCCCCCTCCAGCTCCCTTCTCCTCTCCAGCGGACAGTATACCACCAGTACTCTCCTCCTTCAACTTCTCCTTACCAGTAACCTTCCATCTCTCCTCTCCACCAGTCACTCTGTCATTCTTCACTGCAGCAGTGAAGTTCACTGGCCCCCTTCTTTCAGTCTTCTTACTCATACCCTGTCCTCCACCAGAACCTCCACCACTAGTCAGCCCAAAGAAGACCAGCTCCAGCCCAACCCCTCCTTTCCATACTGCCAGTCAAACACTATGCCACCCCCAGATCCAGCATACCTACCAGACCCTTGCTTGTTCAATATATTATTAGTCACTTATTGTAATAAATGATTGAAAAGAATGTCAAAAGAGTACCAGAAATTTGTATAATGTGAGTGATAGCAGAGAGAGGACTGTCAAAGGTTCATCTTTATTTTCATGATGAATTCTTGGGCTTTGTGGCATGTTTTATTTCCTGTATACTTTTCGATAATCTAGTATTGCATGGCCTCATATTGATCTTTCTCAGAGTTTGTATTTTCCATAACATCTCCTAGATCTGTATTGATATCATTTGCAGTTCTGGTGAAGATATCTTTAGCTGGTTCTCTCAGTTATACTTTGAAGATATTGATTTATCTTTGGGTTACCAAGTCTCTCAGAGCTGCTATCTCTTCAATTGTATCTATGAATTCTCTTGGATCTTCCTCTAGATATCCTGCAAATGTGGATAAAGTTGTGCCCATTTCATCATCACTGTTCTCTGGTTCTGTTTCAATTTCTGAGTCTAATTCTGAGCTGTAGGCTATTGATGGATATGAGCTTAAGAGTATAGAGGATCTGAGTAGTGGTGCTCTTCTCTGTATTATTCTGGTGAGTCTTGTAGATAGAACTCTTGAGATTGAAGTTACTGGTCTGGGTAGGCCAGGGAAGACTTTTGGGGTAAATCTTTCAAGATAGTTGTTGAGGTCTTGGATAAGATTGTCAAAGTTCTGGTTGATGTTATCTACTTTATCTAATGTAAATTTGTCAAAATCTCTGGATGGTGTACTTGGTGATTGTGCTACTGGTGGTGGATTTCATGCAGTGCTGGCTTCTGCAATCTCTGATTCTTCTGATGCTGAGTGGTATTCAATTCTGGAGGTAATTATATCTCTTCTTGTCCAAATGCTTTATATTGCTGAGATTTCTTCTCCTGTAGTAGCTGAGATTGGTACTATATCAAAGATTTTGGTGGTACTGGTCTCCAGGTTGAATGTTGGATTCTGTGAGCTAAAAAGTTACTTGGATTTCGAAAATCTTCCCAGTTGAGCCCCCAAATGTAATATGCCCAGCTCAATAGAGACAAATTACAAGGTTGGGTGACTGTGTAAATTGGCTAGAGCCCCCAGTTACTTTGTTAAAAAGCAACAAAACATTCAAGAATAAATATAGGTTCCTCCTGTGTTGGTGTTTAGTGGTATAATATTCAACTTCTGGAGAATTCTGGGTTTCCTTCTTGAGCAGCAGATAATTTTGTGTGACCCGGGTGGTCGGATTTCTCGAATTTGGTGGATTTCCTTAAAAGCACGGGTTCTCTGGTTGTCTGTGACTTGGGCGATCGGATTTCCTTAAAGGTGCGGGTTCCGGATCTCAGATGATGGGCAATCGGATTTCTCTTATTCAGGCAAGCGGGCTAAATGTGGTGGATTTCTTGGGTGCGGTCTTTCGAGCGATGCAGGTTACTTGAGCGATGCAGTCTCTCGAACGATGCGGGTTCTCGGTCGATGTGGACGAATGATGCAGGTTACTTGAACGACGGCTTGAATGCGGATTCTTCCTGAATCGACAGGCTTCTCAGGCGGCAGATTACTTGAACGATGTGGGTTCTCAGGCTTATTCTAGTAAGCGGACCAAATGGTGGACTTTTCTCTTGAAAACAGCGGCTGACAAAGTTGCATCAAAGACTGCTTCGTTTGCGCGACGGATCACTGCGAAGGTGCGTCTTATACTAGACTGGCTTTGTAGAGCAGACTTCTTTAACTGGTGGACTTCTCAGGCTTTGAATTGGAAAGTGGACTGGAGTGGAAATGAGGTACCAAGCTCACAATCTCCTAGTAGTGGCTTTAGAGTGGGCATTTCTCCTAAGTGTTGCAATCCTTCCTGGATCAAGTAGCTCTTGGCAGGTGTTTCCCTTGAAGTGTAGTAGGCAGATTTGTCTTTTGCTTTGGATTCAATTTCAGACTGAGGTTTATTCACTCTTATCTCTGGGGTATTTTATACATTTGTGGTTGCTATCTGGTTGCTATCTGGCTAACTATAGAATGTTATTTATGGAGTTATGGTCACTATAAGGGGTTACAGTCACTGTAAGGGGTTACATATCACTGTAAGGAGTTATAGTCACTGTAAGGAGTTACAGTCACTATAAGGAGTGCTTCCTTCTTTGGTTATTTGAGTTATTTATACAAGTGGTGGCACATCTAGGTAACTATATTGGGTAGCTATACTAAGTGTTCATATTATCTAGTTAAGTTGTAATTCTGGTGGTATATTTTTATATTTTATCACAATAGTCATATCAGAGAGTCATTTAGTCAGTAGTATTCTTAAGTTGTTAAGTCATCATATAGCAATAGTTAATAAAGTAGTCCAGGTCCTCTATGTAGAAGTTCAGATATTCAGTAGTATCTGGATACCAAATAGTCATTTTGATAGTATCAAAGATATAGACCTTAGAGCTTAGCAGACAGTAGTACTCTGAATAGATCAAATTCAACTAGATGAATTTAAATTCAATCCATCATATAAAGAATTTGAATTGATTTGAATTGATCATATGATCAATCTGAATCCATCTGGATGGGGTTAGGGGATTTGACATTTATTTTGATTGCTAAATTAGATAATTAAATTTTTATATCAATAACTTAATAAATAATAATCCAATTTTAATAATCTTAGTATCATTTGAAAGCCCTTGATAAGACCTTTCTAATGATACCAAAACATTGAAATCAGATTATCTGTTGCCAAGTTATTAAGAAAAACATCCAACTCACCAACTTTGAAAATTTCTTTTTCCTTAATAACTCTACAATAAGTAATTCAATTTCAACATTCTTAGTATCATTAGAAAGGTCTTATCAAGAACTTTCAAATGACACTATGGATGATTATTCATCAAGTTATTAATGTAAATATTAATTGTCTAATTTGGAAATCAAAATAAAGATAAGCTACTTCAAATCAATTCAAATCCAGGCTCAAACTATTTAGAGAGAGCTAAGCCACAAATACATCTTTTCATGAAAGCAACATGTCCAAAAGTTTTTACTTTATATACAATAGTGTACTGGGCATAGTAAGAGTCAGAGAGTCTGCACATATAAGTTTTATTTCAGTATAATAAGTTTCTGGAGCATTATAAGTCAAGAATTTTTAGGCTCAGAAAGGTTGAAGAGAAGAAGATATGGACTTGGACTTCTGAGGGTTATGTAGCTGCAGTAGCACAGAAATGTGCTAGGGAGAGTAGGGAAAGAACTGGAAATAAGGTGAATACAGATGGATGGTCAACTATTGATAGAGGAGGGAGGTTCAGTTGGAGTCTCTGGAATAGCTAGAAGGGGGTATAGTATTGACAGAAGGAGTGGTCAGGTGACAAATCAGGTGACTGGCAGGGGCCAAGAACAGAGAGGAGTAACTGGCAATTTGGTGGCTAAGCTAGTGGCTGGAGGCAATACAGCAGCTGAGAATGGAGTAGCTGGTGGTGTCACTCAGAATCTGGCTAGAAGAAAAGGAAAAGTCACCTTGGTGGTAGGAACTGGTGAGGCCCTTCCTTTACAAATCAATCTCAATATGGGCAATTTTGGCAAACTTTCTTGGGCTTAAACTATCAGTTAGAGAAGTACTGAAGATAGTTGGTAAAGGAGTAGAGGGTATAGAGTCATTGAAGTTTATCTCTTTAGTAAAGACAGTAGAAATTGGATTGGTGGAGAAGGTGAAAATGGTGTTAGTACTTGAGAAGAGACTTATAGTCAAAGGTGTCAAGATTGGCATGGTGAGATGTCTGAGGTGGGACCTATGTACAGTTTATCTAATAATTTAAGGTGTCTTTACTCTGGGGAGACAAGAAATAAAGAAGCTAATTGCTGTTGAAATGGCAAAGTACAGTGAGATAGTAGACTTTGGATTTATATTCTAAAAGAGTACAAAGCTGTAGAATAGTATGTATAAAGTAATGATATAGGTGAAAGGACAGGAGGCTATAGGCCAAAAGAAGGACTGGTCTGAGATAATTCATATTACTGAGCAGGAGTATAAAGTCTGGTAGAGGAAAGGAGTGGAGACTGAGGAGAATGAACTGATGATGGTTCTTGAAGACTATACAGCTGCTAAGGAAGTTAGAAAAAGGCAATGAGAGGAATACTTTAAGGACTGGATGTGGGTATAGATGGGCAACTAGAGGAAGAAGATGAAGATGATAGGCTAGGAGAGACTGCAGATAGCAATCAGTCACACAGCAGATGAAAAAGTCAAAAGAGCAGTCAAAACAGCCAGCAGAATAGAGGAAGTAGAAGCAGAAGTGGCTGAGGGGGCTATGGCTCTACAAGTTAGAGTGTCAGGCTCACAGTATGTACCCAAGCCTATTATTGAGGGAAAAAAAGTCTCTGTTTAAGATGAGGTAAAGGAGGCTGAGCCAGAGGAGGAGATAGTACTCAAAACTCAACCAGAGGACACCCAGATGGCAGATACAGCATCAGTACACTGGGGCATACTGGGAGAGATACAGAAAGTGGATAAACATGTTGAGAGTGGAGAAGATAAGCTGCTGGATATATAATCAGAAACCTCTGACAGAGAATTGTTATAGAACTTGAGCAGAACACTCAGACCTCAGATACCAATGGTGAAGAATATTAAGGAGGAGGATTGATATCACATGACCTTGAAAGAACCAGTGGAGGAAGACATCAAGGAGATCAATATATTCAGAAGTTCCCCAACTGAGTGAGAACTGTTTGTGAATGTTCAACTTTAACAGCTAAAGCTTATTCTAGTATTAGTGACAATAATGCTTAAGAAGGAAGGATATGAGGTTGATGAGACAAGAATGAATGAGATTGGTCAGGTGGTTAGAGAGAGAGTAGCAGTCTTCTGTGAGAGCCCTGAAGGGCAATTTATGTGGTATATAATCTATAAGGAGCAAAGAGACTTAGTGGTGGCTTGAGTCAAAAAGGCAGCAGAAAGGGAAGGCAATCAATACTGAACATTTTATCACCCCAATGATGAATGAACTACATATACATATTATCACTTAACATCAATAGATTGTACAATAAGATGAAGTAGCAGAGGATCTTTAGATAGCTCAAAAACAAATGATATGATATTATACTACTTTAGGATATTTGGGTATATGGCAATGAGAACTTTGAGTAGTGGAGAAAAGACCCCCCAGGGGTTGTCTGGAGACTTACTGACAATGGTAGAGGAGAGGGAAAGTAGGAGGCTCTGATATAGGGGGTTCTGATAGGGAGTGATTGAGAGGGCACATAGGATTGGCATTAGGTGGGAGGGCCATGTCAAGGCTAGGTAGCAGGATACTGAGATGTAGCAATAGTATAGGCTGCTGCTGGGGGGTATGCCAGTGATGGACTTTAACCTGAGGGCTGGTATGGATAGTCAATGCAGGCTGGGGCAGGACCTCTGGCCTGAGAGATGGTAGTGTGTGGGGATCAGAGAGGAGTGGGACTGGGGAGGATTGTGGATCTGGGGGATGGAGATGAAGAAGTGGATGCCCCTCAAATTCTGGGTGGTCTGGTGAGAGTTTTGTGGCAGAATGTCATATTGAACTTCAGATCAGGGCAGTTGGTGCTGGGGGGTGTCTTTGAGTGTGAGGAATGCATGGAAGTGGGACAGGAGGGGGGGGTGGTGCAGACCCTGAAACATTGGCTTGGGGAGTGTGAGGTTCTGGACAGTTTCTGGGAGATAGTAGGAAGGTAACTGGGTGGGATCTATGGTAGTCATAGGGCTGGTCACTGGGAGGTGTTGAAGAGGTGAATGTTGAGAGACAATGGGGCTCACCCTGGGGTGGGCATTGGTAGTGTGGAGTTGGTAGATTATTGGCAGATAGTATTTATAGAGAGCAGAATAATGACAAGGGAGAAAAAGGAGACAAGATGAGAGGAAATGTTGGTGAATATTCTGTCAGGTTGGCAGAAAGGGTGGGGCCCATGAGGGAGATATCATAGGAAGTTGGTGGTAACTATCTGTGACAAGAGTGGGGGGAGGATATGAGTTATCAATAGGGAGATAGTTGGAGTGGTGGGGTGGGTAAGTGAGGGTGTGAGATAGAATAGGGGTGATGTGGGGCTACTAGTGTGGTATGAGGATACCTTCAATGTTGTAGATAGTTAATAAATGGGGCTGTGGCCTATAGAAGAAGAAAAAA
>RQIL01010043.1:0-11705 GCA_003951145.1 Jimgerdemannia lactiflua | reverse complement strand
AAAAAAAAAAAAAGATCTTTTACGGGTGAAGTTATAAGGTATTCCGACATATTCCGACACGCATTTATGGTAGCGTTTGGCTAGGATGATTGCAGAGAGATGATCCAGAGAGGAAAAAATGGACAGCGAAAATAGAGACTGCAAAATACAAAACGAGAGAGATGGTAATTAAGTAGTGTAGGTAGTAGGCATCCGAAAAGGGTTGTCTGTAGGTACTGTATAATATATGTACTATAACAGTGGAAAAGATATTGAAACCCCTACTGTGTGTCTAACTCAATTTTTCTACAGTTAAGAGGCGGTCTGTAATGCATTTAATGACGTCACTTCCCATGATTTATTACTCAGGCCTTGCCGAAAGGTGAATGGTACTCTGTTGCTATATTTCGTAGAGGTCATTGTGGGGTAATATGACGCATCTTTTGTATCTATAGGTAAGGTCGCTACTACATTTGTTTTCGGAACACTGGCAACCATGATTATCATGCGGATGACGTCATGATTCGGGATGGCGAGCCCACAACACGCGTCGAAAATCACGTGAATGGGCTTCGCAAACCTGCGTGCGCACGAACCGGGAAAACCGTTTAGAGTTTCCATCTGCCATAAAGAAAACATCAACCTTTTTTTGGTGTTGATGTCTCCCGCATTACTGCATTCGGCGAATCCTCTGGGTCCATCTCGGTCCTCCACCACCTCTTCATCTCGCGCAACCTCTTCCACCTCGTCCAGCAAGATGGAGAACGCACTGAATCCCGTGCAAATCAATTATATAAAAGAAATCGGTAAAGTCACAAGGTCTCTGACCAACAACGTACCTTCCGCCTCATCGGCCACAAGCTGGGCATCACGCCTCGCGAAGCTCCGCTGCGTCCCAAGTGTCAAGCTCATCGAGATTTTCCCGTGCCCCGAGACGACAACGAATGCACATATCTGCTGGCCATGCACCATCGACGGTGTTACCCTCCACAAAGAAATTCGCAACCTCCTGAATGAGGAGGAAGTCGAACCAGGCGTGGGAGAGATAATAATTGGCAACAACACGGACGAGGGGACACTCTTTGCGCCTCGCATTCCAATCGCGGAGACATACCACGACACCCTCACATGGGTCCAGCAGGTAATATTGAAACACAATACCCGATTGCCGAATTCAACGACACCCAGATCCTTGCTCTTGCACGCATCCTTGGAGACCAGGCCTACTTGGGTCCCGTACGACATGTGGCGTGACAGCTCGCGGCGAGTGATTGCAAGGTTTACTGCCGTTTCAACTCTTTGCTCGAGGTCACCTCCAAGCTCCACGTTGGTGTTCATCATGCTATCGAACTGCCGTTCGTGTTTGAACAAAGGAAGCAGCTGACGGAAGTAGAGAGTTAGACCTCGAATCATGTCGTCAAGGCGTGGATGTCGCATACCGCTGTTGGGCGAAGCGCCGGTTTTCGGGGAAGGTTCTGGCATTTGAGGAAGGAGGTGACAAAGTATGAGACAAATGATGAGGTTAGGGAGAAGAGGTTGGCGTTCTGGGATGCAGTGGCAGTTTTTAATTCGATTAAAATGTTGAGGTTGAGAAAAATTTATTCTCCAACACTATCGCTCAAATTGTAATAAGCTTTATATACTCCCTATATGTCCGGATATTTCCTGAAGTTTTTTTTTATTATTATTATAAAACGGGGTGGACGACAGAGGTATAGTGTGTTAATGAGTTAATGAGTTGTTATGGTGGTGTAGAAATGGCGGTAAAGGTCAAGCAGAAAAAACAGAAAGCATATGTGTGAAACTAGATGGAGTGTAGGAAACAAATAGAGTGTTTTCCGAGACTGGGTGCAATTGATCTGCAACCCACCAATGGCACCCTGGGGAGGGGTGGTCTTTATTCAAAAATCTTTTCATAAACATACAAGATCATTGGTACAGTCCTAGATTGGGTCTTTCCAAATCAGGATCAGTCTAATGTGACACAATGCTTGCTCTTGGTGACACAACAGTCACAAAGATCATCATCTGGTACGCACATGACAGGGCCATTAAAAACTCCGATAGTAATGTGGAGAAAAGGTACTAGTTACATGATCAATCATTACACAATAAAAGCAATACTAAAAAAAGAACTAGGACAAGAGTAGCATGGGTCATGTGATACCCCTTATAGGTTTAAAAACCTAAAAATCACCTACACCCGAAGGTGCAGGCATCAGGCCTAGAGTCTCATGACTGGAGTGGAGTAGAGTCTTGGTACTGGAGTGAGCGAAGCGAGTGGAGGTAGCCAGGCATCACAAAGCATAGGTACACAGGCATCAGGCCTAGAGCCTTGCACCATAGGTTGTACAGTGATTTTTCATGTTTTTAAACATCAGGTGGTACGTGCGACAGCCCGGCCTCTTGAGGACTTAAAGCAAAGCTGGTGTTTGAGACAGCATTAAGAATAGTAAAACCATTCTTTCGCATGATGATCGGTTGGTGGGTGGTCTTCAGAAAACCAAAATGTAAACAAGCGGCACATAGTTCCTTGTCAGGTTGTTGATGTAGCCATCGGCTCATGTTATATGGAATAATAAGAAGAGGGGGAGGAAAAGCAGAGTAGGGAATAGAGGGGTGGGAAGGAAGGGGGACTGTAAGTAGAGAAGTTCAAACCTCAAGCCATTTTACTAAACTCAATTGAGAAGTAACAACATCAATGGGGTAACCTTTCCTATGAATGAGGAAGTCAGCAAGAGACTGACACTCATCAAGCCAATCATAGTATGATGAGCAGAGTAGCAATAGGCGGCGAGCTTCATTTGAAATGTATAGATATAGTGTCTTCTGAGAGTGATTACTCACCCAGTCAACAAACTGTGTACTATGCGAAAACTTGGCAAAGCGGTCTGTGCGAAATGGCACAACTCAGATTTCCAAATCCAAATAGTGGCATGGTCCAGCAGACAAGGGTTCCTATTTGATATTGTGATGTGGTGGATATATAACACCAAAAATTGAGGTCAAGTCCATAATCGCAGATGTAAAGACAATTAGATCATCAATGAACTGGCAGAACTTTAACCCAGCAGCTATGGCTCGAGAAAGCTAAGAATCAGGCTGTTGCAAAGCACATAACTCATGAGCAAACCCAACTAGGTTGGCAAGATCCGGAGCACAATTAGTGCCCATAGCAATGCCTGTAACCGAGCAGAAGTTACTGATGGCGGATTTGAATGTTGTACAACTCATCACGATCCGGACAAGGCCTAAAATGGCTTCGAGCGGGACCGGGTTGGGCAGGAATACTGCTATCAATAAAAAGGTAAGGCAGTCGATGCAATCATCCAATATAATCTGAGTATAGAAGGCAGTGAAATCGCCAGTAGCAACATAAGCAGAATCAGTCATGTCAAAATGAGGTGATCGAGCAAGTTGAAGAAGCTCGAGCATGTCACGAAGAGGTGAGTATCACGAATAACCCACAATGCTGTATAGATGGGTAGCCCAAAGATGGAGAAAGCAAGATAGGAAATATGAAATCTCAGTGATTGGGGAGTTAAATGCACCTACGATGGGCCGCCATACCACCTTTACTCCTTTGTGTACCTTGGGTAAAGCGTGAAATATGGGAAGCTTGCAATTGAAGGGCTCTAAGAGGTGGTTGAGGATCTTGAGAGACTCAGGATCATCTATATAGTCGGAGAGACCATACAAATCTATCCTCACCAATAACTTCACGTCATCAATTATGAAGATATCGTGCACGTACACGGGATCATGAAGGAGAGACCAAAGACTGGAAAGATACAGAGCATGCGGAAGAATGGTGAACCCAAGATTCTTATCAGTAAGACAGACAGTGAAGTCATCATGAGAATGGACATCTTTAAGAAGACATCAGAACTTCTTTAGTACAACCACCACAGACACACTCATCATGGGTCGGCAGAATTGATTTAGCATAGAGGTCATGTGGAACATAATTTGCATGCTCTCCATATATGACAGTGGTTGCAATTTTGATGGAACCCAGGCTGAAATCTCTGGAATGTCGACAGTATGACCCATCGAGGTCCAGAAGATAGACAAATCAAGACACCTCTGGAAAGACTTCAATGATAACGGATCAATGGCAGAATTTGTCACTGCCATGCCAGGGAGAACAAACTTAGGGCCAAAGTTCAGAAGATATGTGAGCTCGAGTATAAGCCAAAGCGAAGGTATGTCTGTAGTAAAACCCTCCTTGGTGAAAATCCGAAACTGAGGGATGAGAAACTGACTTAAGCAGAATCCAGGAAGAGTAGACATGAAGGCAAAATCCTCCAAAAATGTCAAAGCTACTACCCCATGTAGAATGGGAACATCAGGGCCAAACCATGCTGCTGGGAAACCATAGTAGATTTCCAGGCCGGGGACCTTTAGTTTTTTGATGCTAGAGGACAGATGTCACTGGCATTATGCCAGACGACGTGGCACTTGGCAGCAGTGCACTTGTTGCACTGCAGCACAAATGTCCTGGCAGTACTCGTGTTAGAGCGGCTTGAAGTCAATGAGTGGCTCAACCTGGAGGTCATGGAAATGGTCGGAGAGGGAGATTATACCCTCAGATGCTTGACCCCTTTTACAGAACTTTCCATCAATGCGGTAGCTAGGGGGCAAGGCCCTCGGTGAGCAACAGTGCACACACCAAGGCAATCAGAACAGTTGCAGCAGGTGGCAACCGGAGACTTGGGAACTTTGACGGCCTTTCCCTTGGAAGCAGCCTTGGTGGCTCCCACAGGCACGGCCTTAGCGGCAACCTTGGGTTGGGTGGTCTCATTCTTCTTCTTCAGCTGCTTTGCAGCAGCAGCAAAACTATGTTTTTGGGCACCCGGAGTAACGATCTCGGGGTGTGATGCCATCTCCTCAACTATGGCCTTGTGGGCAGCAGTATCAATCCCATCTTGCAGGGAGGAGGACGAGGTGACAGTCAGACAGATGGCGGCAGCAGTGGCCTTAGCAGTGATGGCAGTTGACAGACAGTCGGACTAACATACAATGATATCAAAACCTCAGAGGAGGAAGACATTGGTCTTCACCACATCACAGGCTGTGATGATGGCAATGTTCTTGCCATCTCTGGAGGTCATCTCCAGGGGGATCCCAAAAAGCTCGAGACCCACCGAAGACACCCTGATGGCAGAGAGAAGTTTGGCATGCTGGTCCTTAGCATGCACAGTGGCCGAGGCAACAAAATTGTCAGTAACCTCGATCGCATCATGGACGCAAGAGAGGGCCTCCTTCGAGACAACCTCCAAAGTTGCAGTGCACTCAGCCTGGGGCAGAGCAGTGATGGTAGCAGCAACCTTCTTGGAAGGGATAAACTTCCAATCAGCAGCTTATTTCCTTAAGAGGAGACATCAGTGCTCTCGCACAGAGGAGACCTCGAGGTGCTTAAGCAGTCCTGTGGCAGTGACATGGAATGGAGCAGGGACCTCGGTGGATGCAGCAGCAATATAGATGGCCAGGTCATCGAAGGCTGCAAAGGCAGCAAAGCTGGGGACAGCAACTTCATTATCTACATGCATGTGGTCCGTCATATTGTATATTATAAAACGGGGTGGACGATAGAGGTATAGTGTGTTAATGAGTTAATAAGTTATTACTGCAGTATAGAAACAGCAGTAAAGATCAAGCAGAAAAAACAGAAAGCATATATGTGAAACTAGACAGAGCATAGAAAGCAAATAGAGTGTTTTCCAAGGCTGGGTGCAATTGATCTGCAACCTGCCAATGGCACCCCAGGGAGGGGTGGTCTTTATTCAAAAATCTTTTCATAAACACATGAGATCATTGGTGCAGTCCTAGATCAGATCTTTCCAAATCAGGATCAGTCCAATGTGACACGATGCTTGCTCTTGGTGACACAACAGTCACAAAGATCATTATCTGATATGCACATGACAGGGCCATTAAAAACTTCGATAGTAATGCAGAGAAAAGGTACTGGTCACATGATCAATTGTTACACAATAAAAGCAATGCTAAAAACGGAACTAGGACAAAGGTAGCACGGGTCACATGATACCCCTTATAGGTTTAAAAACCTAAAAATCACCATACAACCTATGGTGCAAGGCTCTAGGCCTGATGCCTGCATACCTATGCTTCATGATGCCTGGCTACCTTTGCTCGCTTTGCTCACTCCAGTACCGAGGCTCTACTCTGCTCTGGTCACGAGGCTCTAGGCCTGATGTCTACACCTTCGGGTGTAGGTGATTTTTAGGTTTTTAAACCTATAAGGGGTATCACATGACCTGTGCTACCCTTATCCTAGTTTCATTTTTAGCATTGCTTTTATTATGTAATGATTTATCATGTGACCAGTACCTTTTCTCCATGTTACTATCGGAGTTTTTAATGGCCCTGTCATGTGTGTACCAGATGATGATCTTTGTGACTGTTGTGTCACCAAGAGCAAGCATCATGTCACATTGGACTGATTCTAATTTGGAAAGACCCGATCTAGGACTACACTAATGATCTCATGTATTTATGAAAAGATTTTTGAATAAAGACCACCCCTCTCTGGGGTGCTATTGGCAGGTTGCAGATCAATTGCACCTAGTCTTAGGAAATACTCTATTTGCTTCCTATGCTCTGTCTAGTTTCATATATATACTTTCTGTTTTTTCTGCTTGACCTTTACCACCATTTCTACACCACCGTAACAATTTATTAACTTGTTAACACACTATACCTCTGTTGTCCACTCTGTTTTATAATACACAATATAATGGACCACATGCATATAGATAATGAAGTTGCTGTCCCCAGCTTTGCTGCCTTTGCAGCCTTTGATGACCCAGCCATCTATATTGCTGCTGCATTCACTGAGGTCCCCGCTCCATTCTGTGTCACTGCCACAGGACTGCTTAAGCACCTCGAGGTCTCCTCCATATGAGAGTGCCGATATCTCCTCTTGAGGAAACAAGCTGCCAATTGGAAGTTTACTCCTTTCAAGAAGGTTGCTGCTACCATTGCTGCTCTGCCCCAGGCTGAGTGCACCACTGCTTTGGAGGTTGCCTCAAAGGAGGCCCTCTCTTACGTCTGTGATGCGATCGAGGTTGCCAATGTTTTTGTCACTTTGGCTACTGTGCATGCTAAGGACCAGTATGCCAAACTTCTCTCTGCCATCAGGGTGTCTTTGGTGGGTCTTGAGCTTTTTGGGATCCCCCCAGAGATGACCTCCGGAGATGGCAAGAACATTGCCATCATCATGGCCTCTGACATGGCAAAGACCAATGTCTTCCTCCTCTGAGGTTTTGATGTCATTGTACATCAGTCCGAGCATTTATTGACTGCCGCTGCCGCTAA
This sequence comes from Jimgerdemannia lactiflua, assembly GCA_003951145.1. Lineage (NCBI taxonomy): Eukaryota > Fungi > Mucoromycota > Endogonomycetes > Endogonales > Endogonaceae > Jimgerdemannia > Jimgerdemannia lactiflua. The sequence goes on along the minus strand of RQIL01010043.1, from coordinate 4,385 downwards.
GGCTGCCGCCGCTGCCATTTGTCTAACTCTCACCTTATCCTCCTTCCTGCAAGATGGGATTGATGCTACTGCCCACAAGGCTATAGTTGAGGAGATGGCATCATGCCCCGAGATCATTACTCCGGGTGCCCAAAAACGTAGTTTTGCTGCCACTATAAAGTAGCTGAAGAAGAAGAACAAGACTGCCCAACCTGTGGTCACCACTAAGGCCATACCTGCAGGAGCCACCAAGGCCACTTCCAAGAGAAAGACCATTGAAGTTCCCAAGTTTCTGGTTGCCACCTGCCACAACTGTTCTGGTTGCCTCGGCATGCGCACTGTTGCTCACTGAGGGCCTTGCCCCCTAGCTATTGCATTGATGGAAAGTTCTGTAAAAGGGGTCAAGAGTCTGAGGGTACAATCTCCCTCTCTGACTATTTTCACGACCTCCAGGTCAAGCCGCTCATCGACTTTGAGCTGCTCCAACATGAGTGCCACCAGGACATTTGTGCTACAGTGCAACAAGTGCACTGCTGCCAAGTGCCACATCATCTGGCATAATGCCAGCGACATCTATCCTCTAGCATCAAAAAACTAGAGGTCCCCAGCCCAGAAATCTACTATGATTTCCCAGCAGCATGGTTTGGCCCTGATGTTCCCATTCCATGTGGGGTAGTGGCTTCAATATTTTTGGAGGATTTTGCCTTCATGTCTATTCTTCTCGGATCTCGCTTAAGTCAGTTTCTCATCCCTTGGTTTCAGATTTTCACCAAGGAGGGTTTTACTACAGATGTACCTCTTCCATGGCTTATACTCGAGCTCACATATCTTCTGAACTTTGGCCCTAAGTTTGTTCTCTCTGGCATGGTAGTGATGAATTCCACTGTTGATCTGTTATCATTGAAGTCTTTCCAGAAGCGTCTTGATTTGTCTATCTTCTAGACCTCGATGGGTCATACCATCAACATTCCAGAGATTTCAGCCTGGGTTCCATCAAAATGGCAACCACCATCATACATGGAGAGCATGCAAATTATGTTCCACATAATCTCTGTGCTAAATCAATCCTGCCAACTCATGACAAGTGTGTCTGCAGCAGTTATACCAAAGAAGTTCCAACATCTTCTTAAAGATGTCCATTCTCATGATGACTTTACTGTCTATCTTACCAATAAGAATCTTGGGTTCACTGTTCTTCCATGTGCTCTGTATTTTTCTGGTCTTCGGTCTCTCCTGCATGATCCCGCATATGTGCATGATAACTCCACAATTGATGATGTGAAGTTATTGGTAAGGATGGATTTATATGGTCTCTTCAATTATATGGATGATCCTGAGTCTCTCAAGATCCTCAACCACCTCTTGGAGCCCTCTGATTGCAAGCTTCCCATGTTTCACGCTTTACCCAAGGTACACAAAGGAGTAAAGGTTGTATGGTGGCCCATTGTAGGTGTGTTTAACTCCCCAACCACTGGGATTTCGCATTTTCTATCTCGCTTTCTCCATCTTTGGGCTGCTCATCTGCACAGCATTGTGGGTTATTTGTGATACTCACCTCTTCGTGACATGCTCGAGCTTCTTCAACTTGCTTGATCACCTCATTTTGATGTAACTGATTCTGCTTATGTTGCTACTGGCAATTTCACTACCTTCTATACTTGGATTACATTGGATGAGTGCATCAACTGCCTTACCTTTTTATCGATGGCAGTATTCCTGCCCAACCCAGTCCCACTCAAAGCCATTTTAGACCTTGTCTGGATCATGATGAGTCATACAACATTCAAATCCGCCATCAGTAACTTCTGCTTGATTACAGGCATTGCTATGGGTACTAATTGTGCTCTGGATCTTGCTAACCTAGTTGGGTTTGCTCATGAGTTACGTGCTTTGCAACAGCCTGATTCTGAGCTTTCTCGAGCCATAGCTGCTGGGTTAAAGTTCTGCCAGTTCATTGACGATCTAATTGTCTTTATACCTGCAATTATGGACTTAACCTCGATTTTTGGTACCATATATCTACTGCATCACAATATCGAATGAAAACTCTTGTCCACTGGACTGTGCCACTATTTGAATTTGGAAATTCGAGTTGCGCCATTTCACACAGACCGCTTTGCCAAGTTTCCGCATAGTATACAGTTTGTTGACTGGGTAAGTAATCACCCTCAGAAGACACTGCGTCTATGCATTTCAAATGAAGCTTGCTGCCTATTGCTACTCTGCTCATCATACCATGATTGGCTTGATAAGAGTCAGTCTTTTGCCGACTTCCTCGTTCACAGGAAAGGTTACTCTGTTGATATTGTTACTTCTCAATTGAGTTTAGTAAAATGGCTTGAGGTTCAAACTTCTCTACTTACAGTCCCCCTTCCTTCCCATCCCCCTTATTCCCCACTCTGCTTTTCCTCCCCCTCTTCTTGTCATTCTATATAACACAAGCCAATGGCTACATCAATAACCTGACAAGGAACTATGTGCCACTTGTTTACGTTTTGGTTTTCCAAAGAATGCCCACCAACCGATCATTGTGCAGAAGAATGGTTTTACTATTCTTAATGCTGTCTCGAACACCAGCTTTGCTTTAAGTCCTCAAGAGGCCGGGCTGTCACACATACCGCCCGATGTTTAAAAATGTGAAAAATCACCGTACAACCTATGGTGCAAGGCTCTAGGCCTGACGCCTGCATACCTACACTTCGTGATGCCTGGCTACCTCCACTTGCTTTGCTTGCTCTGGTGCCGAGGCTCTACTCCACTCTGGTCGCAAGGCTCTAGGCCTGATGCCTGCACCTTCAGGTGTAGGTGATTTTTAGGTTTTTAAACCTATAAGGGGTATCACGTGACCCATGCTACCCTTGTCCTAGTTCCGTTTTTAGCATTGCTTTTATTGTGTAATGATTGATCATATGACTGGTACCTTTTCTCCATGTTACTATCAGAGTTTTTAATGGCCCTGTCATGTGCATACCAGATGATGATCTTTGTGACTGTTGTGTCACCAAGAGCAAGCATCATGTTACATTAGACTGATCCTGATTTGGAAAGACCCAATCTAGGACTGCACCAATGATCTTACATGTTTATGAAAAGATTTTTGAATAAAGACCACCTCTCCCCAGGGTGCCATTGGCAGGTTGCAGATCAATTGCACCCAGCCTCGGAAAATACTCTATTTGCTTCCTACGCTCTATCTAGTTTCACACATATGCTTTCTGTTTTTTCTGCTTGACCTTTACCACTGTTTCTACACTGCCATAACAACTCATTGACTCGTTAACACACTATACCTCTGTCGTCCACCCTGTTTTATAATAATAATAAAAATTCACTTCATTCGTTAATAATTTCCAACACCATTTTCCACCAGATTCACTCTAACAGTGCTTCATTGCTCCTTGCTCTAGGACCCTGTGTCTTGCAATTTTAACGCACTATTCATTGAACTTTGGTATGCTTTGCCATACCACACACTCACCAGCCCCAGTGGCAATGCTGCTCAAATGTTATCATGCCCAACTTGCCTTCGCTACATTAGTGACACAGCCTGCTAAGCATTGTATCTCCTTGTTAACCCTCGCATGATCAACAACAATACCATTGCAATGCTAGTGTTTGTCATGACTACAGATGGACAGGGTTTTATTCCATGGTTTGTGCATACACATTGCATTCAGCATGCTTTTATGTATTATGTCACACAATGTGGTGTTATGCAAACTATTTCTCAACAGCCTGGGCTTCAAGGTCATTAGTAAAGCCCTGTAACCCCTAACGAAGCGATGGGTGATACGTGCAGACCCATTATAAATGCAGTGGCGTGGTCCTCTGCATTTCACCTTCTTTCTTTTCCTTTATCATTACTTGATCAGTCGATATGCTAGACGCGGAACCATGATAGGCCTCAAAATAGGTCATTTGTTTGGTACAAGCTTATTAATAGCTCCACACATCACCATTTTGCCAAAAGCACTTGAAAGTAGTGTCGGCACCAATTTCCAGGTCGAAAGGCTATACTTTGACCTCTTTAGATGATAGCCGTTAGTTACTGATGGTTCGGAAAATAAGTATATAAAGGGCCAAGGCGGAATTTAGAATGAGACATACTAAAGGTAACAGTTGTTTGAAGTGGCGCTGCTTCAAGCAGCGGCTAATGGCCTATACAAGTTTTAACGGAAAGACTCCTGTAGCTTATAGTAACTTACTTGGCGATGATCTGGGTGGATAATGTTGGTCAGCCATTTTATGCTGTTTTCTGATTCACATTGAATTGGCAGTCGTGCGGTTATGTATTTTGTGTCTTTTATGGTTCATGTTCACATCTGCTGGAGTTTAATTCGGGGGGAAATATTTGATGTGGTGGAATTGGAATCTGCCTTGGAGCTTTTTTTTTTTACATGATATAA
>RQIL01010032.1:0-11705 GCA_003951145.1 Jimgerdemannia lactiflua | reverse complement strand
TTTTTTTGTTCATTTGTACTTGGTAACGTCCGGCGATGGGCCCTTGAGATTCTCACATTCCCCATATGATCCATATGACCCACTCCACCCACCCCCAGCTTCTCGCCTTCATCGTCGGCCCCTTCGAGTACATCGAAGCCTACACCTCTGGCGAACACAACGGCTCGCCCGTGCAAGTGCGCGTTTACACTCTTCCGGGTGCCGTCGAACAGGGCCGATATGCTCTGGGGGTGTGCACGCAAGCACTCGAGTACTTCGCCAAGGTGTTTGGGATCCCCTATCCGCTGCCCAAGATGGACTTGGTGACGATCCCGGACTTCGAGGCTGGCGCCATGGAGAACTGGGGCCTGGTCACCTATCGCACCATCGCCCTGTTGTTCGATGAGAAATATTCCTCCATCGCGTCCAAGAAGCAGATCACTTATACCGTCTGCCATGAACTCGCCCATCAGTGGTTCGGGAATCTTGTTACTATGGCGTGGTGGGACCATTTGTGGTTGAATGAGGGATTCGCTACTTGGTAGGATTAGGAAAGGGGTTATGGTGTGTGAAATTGTTCGGGGTTGCCTACCCGTGGTTATGTTGTTTATTGCGTGCGATTTTCACCTAACGGTACTTTAATACATCTCGGAAAATCATAGGGTCGGCTGGTTGGCTGTTGACCACCTCAACCCCGATTGGGACGTCTGGACCGCGTAAGTCTCAATTCCCACCCATATATTTTCTTCTTTGGCACTCGCATCACTAAGTTTTCAATGCTTCCTTTCCTTTCTTCTCATCCTAGCTTCGTCGACGGTGACATGCCGCGCGCGTTGGTCCTAGACTCGCTCCGCTCCTCCCATCCGATTGAGGTGGCCGTGTACGACCCATCCGAGATCAACCAGATCTTCGACGCCATTTCGTACTTCAAGGGTGCGAGTGTCATCCGTATGCTGAGTGCCTGGCTCGGTGTCGACGTCTTACTCGCAGGCGTTCGTAGGTACCTCCACCGCCACAAATATGGAAATGCCTCCACCGGCGACCTGTGGAACGCTCTCGGCGAGGAGGCCGGCGTCGATGTCGGCGGGTTCATGCAACTTTGGACTAAGGAGATTGGGGTGAATATATATATATATATGAGGAGGAGGTTCAAGGTCGATTCTTTACAGGATGTATTGACGATTGAATCATGTTATCCTGAACGTTGTCTTCCATCCATTCATCCTCACCTTCAGTATCCCGTTTTGAACATTGCTACCTCTGACAGCGGCGGGGTGCACATCTCGCAATCGCGCTACCTCTCCACGGGCGACCTAGAGTCGTACGAGGACGAGATCAACTGGTGGGTCCCTCTCTCCGTGATAACCCACAACGCCTCGGCGGTCGAACCGTTGACGCTGACGAACAAGTCGCAGTCCTTCAATCTCCCCGCCGACGGCCTCTTCAAGCTAAACGCAGGTCAGACCGGCGTCTACCGTGTCAATTACCCGCGCGAGATTCTACTCAGGCTCGGCGAGGAGTGTAAGAAGGGAAAGAATGGGTTATTTAAAAACACGAGCGATCGCGTCGGGCTTGTAGCGGATGCGGGAAGTCTGTCTGTGAGCGGCGAGCAGAAGACCAGCGCGTTCTTGGAGTTCGTGATTCAGTTTGAGAATGAGGATCAATACTTGTATGTTTATTATTTTTATGTGTATCGAAATCCCCTACAAAATCCTTTCATTATACTCAAGCCATTATCTAAACCGCACCACCTCCAGCGTCTGGTCCCAAATCTCTGGCCATCTCTCGAGCATCATTTCAGCCTGGTATGAGCAACCTGAACACGTCCTCTCAGCCTTCAAGGCCCTTCGCCGGCATCTCTTCTCACCACTGGCGCACAAACTAGGCTGGGAATTTCCGGCGAGCGAGGAGTACCTAACGGCAATGCTGCGCATGGTCGTCATCGCGAACGCCGGCCACGGCGCCGACAAGCGCATCGTCGCAGAGGCTCAGGACAGGTTCTGGCGGTTTGTCCGTGATGGTGACGCCACTGCCGTGCATCCGAATTTGAGGGGAATCGTGTACGAGATCGTCCTCCAGCATGCTAAGGACGAGGCTGAGGAGACCGGTGTGTGGGAGGCAATTCTCAAGGTGTTTAAGGATACCAGCCTGCCTACTGATCAGAGGTACATTGCGTTGTCCAAGTTGGGGAATGCTAAGAGCCAGGCGCTTGTGGAGAGGTTGTTGGGAATGACGTTGGATTCGGAGCAGATTAGGGAGCAGGATGTCATTTATGCTTTCCGATCGTGAGTAGGAATTTTCTTTTTCTGAGCGTACTCGGCCGTTGCGAATCTGGTTTAGAGTTCGGCGAGCTCTGCTTCTGCTCGACATCTATTTTAATCACGTTTTTTCGTCCTTTCAACGCTCCGCTCCCCCTTAGCCTGGGCCCGAACACGCACGCACGCACGTACCTCTGGAGCTTTTTCTCGCGCAACTTCGACCTCTTTCACGAACGCTTCACCAATTCCATGAACCTGTTCGGCGTTTTAATCAAGTCCTCCATCGACGGTTTCTCGGACGACGCGCGCATCAACGAGATCGAAGCCTTCTTCGTCGGCAAGGACGCCAAAGAGTACGATAGACCTCTCAGGCAGGCTATTGAGGCTGCCCGTGTTAACGCTAAATGGGTCGCTAGAGATAGAGCCGACGTCGAGGCTTGGGCTGAGAAGATCAATGCTCTGGGGTGGTAGGCCTCTGCCACTGGTAGGGTACATTGCGATTTTTGATTTTTCTTGGAAGTGGTGGCATAGGGTGTGGAGAATTTAAACGAAAAAAGTATGTCAATAAGAAAATGGAAGGTGATTGTGGACGTGAGTCTGCGTTGCGTGTGAATGTTGTTTATTGGGTGTTTCGGGGCAGGAGCTCCGGATCGCATGTAAGTTTTACGTGGAGTCAGCTATCCAAATTTTGCGTAGCGACGTCGCGGAATTCCACTGCTTCATAAACAACCAAGGTGTCGACAGAGGACTCGATAATCCAACCAATCAAGATGTCGAACAGATTGCGTGCTCGATCGCGACTGCCATGCGCGCAACTATAAATAACTATAAATGGCGTCATCATCGATAAAAAACCCCTGACAATCGCCCTCACTCTCTTTGCTTCCTTTCTCGCCTGCTAGCCATTCCCTAATCCCCTCAATTCTCCTCCCTCCTCAATGGCCAACATTCCTCACGGCGGGGTCCTCAAGGACCTCTACCTCCGCGACGCAGGCAAGCGAGACGCGTTGCTGAAGGAGACTGAGAGTCTGCCCTCCATCGTCCTGACTGAGAGGCAACTCTGCGATCTCGAGCTGATTGCGAACGGCGGGTTCTCGCCTCTCGAGGGATTTCTTAACCAGAAGGATTACAAGTCGTACGTATTTTCATCCTTTCGATACATCAACCCAAAATCTCGTCACTAAACTTAATCCCCCCCCCCCCACCCCCACACATTTTTCCAGCGTTGTCGAGCATCTCCACCTGACCAACGGGCTTATCTGGTCGATCCCCATCAACCTGGACGTGAGCAGCGAGCAAATCAAGGAGTTGGGCCTCCGCGCCGGGGTCCGTGTCGCCCTGCGTGACCCACGCGACGACACTCCGCTCTCCATCCTCACTGTCGAGGACGTCTACCGCCCGGACAAAGTCAAGGAGGCCGAGTTCGTTTTCGGTGCAAACGACTCCGCCCACCCGTTCGTCTTCTATCTGCACAACCAAACCAAGGAATTCTACATCGGCGGCGGCATTGAGGCTATCGATTCACCTTCGCATTATGATTACGTTTCCAACCGATGTAAGGATCGCGTTAGTTTAGTACGTGAAAATCGATTTGTTCATTTTTGTCGCAAAAGCTTACACCAAGTTTTTCTGCCACCTTCACCAGACACACCTACCGAGCTCCGCGCGCACTTCAAAAAGCTCTCCTGGACGCGTGTGGTCGCCTTCCAAACGCGCAACCCGATGCACCGCGCGCATCGAGAGCTAACTGTGCGTGCCGCTCGCGCACGCAAGGCGCACCTGCTGATCCACCCGGTAGTCGGGCTTACCAAGCCGGGCGACATCGATCACTACACGCGCGTGCGCGTCTACAAGGCCCTGATGCCTAAATACCCTAACGGCATGGCCGAGCTCAGCCTACTCCCGCTTGCCATGCGCATGGGCGGACCCCGCGAGGCCATCTGGCACGCCCTCATCCGCAAGAACCATGGCGTTACCCACTTCATCATTGGTAGGGACCATGCTGGACCTGGGAAGAACTCCCAGGGAAAGGACTTTTATGGAGCATATGAAGCTCAGGAGCTCGTTGAGAAGTATAAGGAAGAGATTGGCGTCGATATCGTACCGTTCCAGATGGTGGTATGTATTGGCTTGAGGGTTTTTATTTTTATTTTTATTTTTATAAAGTCCGGCGAAGGAGAAACTCGAACTATATCGTCACTCTCTCAAACTCACCCACACCCTTCTTTCTTCTCTTCAGACGTACTGCCCCGATAGCGACGAGTACATGCCTATCGACGAAGTCCCCAAGGGCACGACGACGCTAGACATCTCGGGCACGGAGCTCCGCCGGCGCCTCCGTCTGGGCCTCTCGATCCCGACCTGGTTTACCTATCCGGAAGTAGTCGCCGTCCTGCGCCAAGCCTACCCGCCGCGGCTGAACCAAGGCTTCACCATCTTTCTGACGGGCCTGCACGCCTCGGGCAAGAACTCGATCGCGCGTGCCCTCCAGGTCGCCCTTAACCAGCAAGGCACCCGCCCAGTCTCCCTCCTGCTCGGCGAGACCATCCGCTCGGAGCTCTCTTCTGAGCTCGGGTTTTCAAAGCGCGAGCGCGACATCAACGTCGGTCGTATCGCTTTCGTCGCCGGTGAGCTCACTAAGGCTGGTGCCGCTGTCGTCTCGTCTATGGTCGCCCCATACGAGGATGCTCGTGGTCAGGCTCGTGCTACCGTAGAGCGGTTCGGTGGGTTCTATCTCGTTCATGTGGCTACTCCGCTTGAGGCGTGCGAGAAGCATGATCGTAAGGGGATTTACCGTCGTGCTAGAGCCGGGGAGATCAGCGGGTTCACTGGTATCGATGATCCGTATGAGATTCCCCGTAAGCCCGAGTTGACCGTCGATTGGAGTAAGCAGAGTGTGAGCCAGATCGTGCATGAGGTCGTGTTGATGCTTGAGAAGGATGGGTATCTTGGATCTCAATAGGTGGGAATCTGGAGAGATGGGGTGGTTGATAATACCCCCAAGAGAAAAGGCTTGTATGTGATTAGATGGATTTTGACCCCGATGGCGCCCGTCGGCGTTATGTACATTTCGTAATTTACTATCTAATTCGGTCGCCTTGGCCTTGTTTTTGTATACATTTTCTCGGACGTCTTACGGCATATCATAAAGTTATAACTCATCGGCAGATCGTTAAAAAGAAACATAAGTCTCCATTACGACATTAAGCGCTACAAATGATTTCTACAATGTTACGCGCTAAGTGTTTTCGCCGACGCTGGCAGCCGCCTAACGTGCTGGGGGCCGGTTCATTTTTCTTAGAGATGGGTTTCCAGGAAAGAGATGTCACGTAAAATCCGACACCGTGTGACCATGGGAGCTTCAACTAATAATAATTGCAATCTAAGTATCATGGGTTTATATACTACAGGTGGAAACCTAGGTTTTACAAAAGTGACAAAATACTTTGGTTCCGTCTCCAACGTACGAGGTAACTCCCAAAATGATATATGAGCCTTCTCACAGCAGATCGAAATCGTCGAGCTGTCGATGCGTGCATGGAAGAGAAACCTATCATGATCATAATCCGTGCAGCGGCAGCCCTAAACCTGGCTACGGCTCTACACAACATACCGCGGCCAAAAGAAATAATTGAGGAACGCACCTTATCATTATATTTGAGTATCTTCCTCCTAATCTTGCTGGTATCCACCCAGGTCACGAAGTCCTCCATGTTCCTGTTGACGAGGAACGCCGGGTCGGTGACGGTCTCTGGTCCGACACGGATGTGGCCCTGCTCGACGAAGGTGACGGCCTCTCGGACCGTCTCGGCCATCTTGAGTCGGCACATGACGATGGGCAACCGCCGCCGGCAGAAGGCCGACACCGTGATCTTGTCGGCATCAGAGAATTTCTTGGCCGACGTCACGAGACCCATCCCATATAGCTTGTCCAGAAGCTGGGTCTCCCGCTGTGCTCGAATAGGGTCACGTGGGTTCAGCAAAGAGATGCGGTTTGCGAGCTTCTTGACCTGCCCGCAGAGCTTGTTGTACCTGGAAGGGGGGAGGAGGGGTTTGGTGTCAGTTGTATTTGGAGATGAATGCACCGAGGAATTAGGTTGTGTTGGGGACTTACTTGATGTAGTCCTCTCGCTTCTGGATGTGATACCTCCGCATCACTTTGATCTCTCGGACATTGTCATGCTTCCACTGCGGTGAGGTCAAACATAGTGTTAAGTATACATTTGGGAGTAATAATGCAAGGATGCGACGATAACAAAAAATATTTACCTGGAGGAAGTCGACCTTCTTCAACAGCTTCTGCTCGTGGAATTTCAGCTGCCTCATTATGAACGCTTTAGACAGAGAATCCACAGCCGATACAAAAAATAAACAGAAAGATGCCACGTGATCCCAAGCCACATTAAATTTCCGAAACTGTGCGTGGGAATCGGCACCACACCACCAAACATGGTCTCCAAAACCTGGAAGCAATCCCTGGACGAGGAAGGCTACGTCGTCGTCGATGGACTCATCCGCCCCGACCTTCTCGAGCCCCTGCGCGAGGCCTGCGAGCGGGCTATAGCCAAGGCGAGGAAGAATGAGTGGCCATATAGGTGCGTAATGAGCGAGTTTTCGATGTGTTTTGGCATGGATACGAAATGGCCCCCTGTTGCTCACTTCTGTTAACTTTTTTTTTTTTGCACCAAAATAATATTATGTAAAAGGCGTCTCGTTGGCACGCAGTTTCCGCCGTGGGATAAGGGGGATGACGTCTGGGGCGTTCAGGTGTGTCGGCCAACGTTGAATGTCCCCTTTGGGTTTATTGGTTATGCGTTATTTAGTGTCATAATGTATTCAAGCCTGCTTTTATTAAAAACTAACGGCGATCAACTTTTGATTCTATCAGCATGTTATGAACCCCGACCTCAATGAACCGGTCTTCGCCCAATGGTACGGCTCTCCCCAGCTCATGCACGCCGTCTGCGAGATTCTGAATGTGAAGGAAAACGAGCTCCAGCTCGGTAAGTCACTACATTGGCTTTCGCCAACCCAATGTTGCATCAACACGCCGACTACCTTACCCGCAAGCCACACTTTCTTACCACCCCTCCCATCTGCAGAGCTCTTCAACCTCCTCATCAACCCCCTCGAATCAGACTACGAGCTGACGTGGCACCGCGACGCAATTCCACCCGAGACCTCCGATGCCGAGGAAATGGAGAGGCTCAAGATCCCGCACTACGGCACGCAATGGAATACGGCTTTATACGACGAATCCTGCTTGTTGGTGGTCCCGCGCTCGCACAACCGGGTGCGCACGGCCGAGGAGCGCCGCATCACCGAGCACGACCCGCTGAGCCAGCAGATGCCCGGTCAGCTGCATGTGCACTTGCGCGCGGGACAGACAGTCTTCTACAACAATAACATCCTGCATCGCGCTGCCTACAGCAAGGATTTGAAGCGCGCTACACTTCATGCTTGCATCGGCACCACCACCGGTGGCCATCATCGCGCTGAGAATATTTTCCAGCATGGTCTTGAGTGGATGAGGGAGGAGAAATTTAGGAGGACTCTGCCGGAGAGTATGTTTGGGCCGTATGATAATTTGATTAGGTTGGCGGATCAGGAGAAGGCGAAGGCGGCCGAGGCGCAATAGGCGCATTAGACGTGGGGTAACGGGTTGATGGCTGTTGTGGCCTTTTCGTTGGTAAGTGTCAAAGGGTGTTTTATATTAATGGAGGAAAGTCGAACTGTATATCTTTACTGCCGTAACTTTGGAGACGAGGCAATGCTTTGTGACAATATCCCATCATTTGATTAAGAATATATTATAATTTTCGCAAGACTAACCAACGAAGCATTGATAAACAAGAGCGCTCGCCATATTTCTGTTCGCCGGTTGTTCTGCACAAAACGGTGCCTAGGGAGCCCAACCTTCTGTGGGGTACTTAAGCTCCCAAACAGAGAAATGAACTCGTTGACTCCGGTTCCGCCCACTGTAACTTTTTGCCTCACTTTCTTGCTGCTATTATGACAATCTTGGAAGCCCCGAGACCCAGGCGTGTATCGAAGCCATATTCTACGACATCCAAAGATTATATTTGCCCGTCCAGGAACGGTGGGTCAAGTACACACATTAAACCCGCCTTCCACAGACCCTAACTCTTCCCCCTTGCACGGCTCCATCCCTTCCGGTGGTGGAACTGCCGCATACAAACCAAGGGGAGGAGATCATGATCCCAACCTCGCTGACGCGAGTACCAGAACCTCAAAGATGAACACGAGCAGAGTCCAGTATCTCGAGCATGTCTCCGGGACAGATCATTTGTCGGACCAATGGACGAACGAGCTACATCGGTTCTCGCCGAATACTAATGACCTAAGTGGCGATGATGTCGCTGCTAAAATGGATGGGTCCATGAGAAAGGTCCAAATCTCGATCCCGACGCCGCCGCGTCGCCGCACCCTGCTTTGGAGGATGCTTGTGTTCATATTGCCGTTAGGACCAAGCAGAAGAGGCTGATTAACATGGGATTATATGGAACGGAGGATTTGGCAAAGGGCATGTTGTTGGGGTTGAGGTGGAGGAGGAGGGCGAGGAGGTCGTGGCATTGTATTTTGGGTCGGCACATGAGGCTGCGGAGGATGCGGTGGAGGAGCCATGGTTTATTCGAGGGGTGCATGATTTGTTTTCGAGGGTTTTAGTGTATTTAGAGTTTCTGAAGGGTTGATGTTTATGGTGGGTTTATCCACGTATTTATTCGTAGTAAACTAAAATCAAATTATCCAAGCTCTGGCTCTCTTGGGAAATACGGCTCTTCAACAGAGCGCAGTTTTTATTGCATATATAATTATAGGGCGAATATTTAAAATCTTACCTCTGGTGGCTTAGTATGACTAAAAAAAACAGGAAGAAAGTAAGTGGCCGATAAACAAGCCTCTATTCTGTTACCAAACCTATAATGCTGCCATCAAGAATAATTGCTCGCCGACCAACAAAGCTCATACCATCGACATCGGTAGCTCGTCTTTTTCAGACCGCGCGACGATCCCTTGCAACAGTTGCCGCGCAGGATTCGGCATCGCCGGCAGTAAGCAGATACACCCCGCCGACACTGGGCGTGAACCCGGCGTACGACGAGGCGCTTAAGGTCATTTCCGCAGACAGGACCGCGCGGCTGGAGCGGTTGAAGGAGGTCGAGGCAGAGATTGCGAGGACCATCAAAGGTGGGCTCGAGTTTCTCGTTCTCCTTGGAGACCTCTGGACTGCTGATTTTCATACATGTCTTCCAAAATGTAGCAACCAATTTGCCAACACAGGCTGAACAACTCTCGGTGCTACGGATGCTCAAGTTTGATCTCCAGGTCAAGGCGGAACTTAATAATCCAGAAGTTCAGTGGAACTTCAAACATGGTTACGGTACGAACCGCCAACCTTGCTCCTCCCTACCGTCTCTTGTCCAAAACTGATCTGATCTGACGCGAAACGCCCTATGCCTCACAGTGGATATGTCCCATCCCGTATACCGGTACATGCAACAGAAGCATTTTTTGCGCAAGCCTTTCCTCACACTGGTAATTCTATCCGGACGCGAGCCGATCCCCCCTTTATCCTTGAAATCTCATTCCGCACCACCTTTCCGCAGATGCAACGAATTACACAGATGTACGTCATCCCGGACTTGCTCCCGCCTTCCACCGTGCCCAGCGTGGACGTGACGCTCGATTTTGGGAGTGATATTGGCGTGATCGAACCCGGCGTGTTCGTAAAGCCCGCGAATGTACGTCGCATGATTGTGCATCCTGCGAGAACCATTGGGTCGAGATAATGATGCAAGAAGTATGGCTTACGCTCGTTCGTTCTTCCGGCTTCCTAGTCGATCCGACCACCCATCCTGAAGGTGGCCAACTTTCACGAGGATACAAGGCTGTACACGGTGCTGATGGTCGATCCTGGTGAGTCGGGTCGGACACTTGTCCTTTGCGCGTAGGATCCCCAGGTTTTGTTTTACTCACTCGTTACCACGTGTCTGCACCTGTAGATCTACCCGACCCAAAGCGCATGACCTACCAGCAGCACTGTCACTGGCTTATGTACGTAATTGGAAGGTCGTTACGCTCTCGTTGTATGCGCTCCTAAAAGCCAAAGCAATACCAACCTTTACTCTTCCCTCCCTCCCCTCTCTCCCAACACAAACTCGGATGCCACAGAACGAACGTGGCCCTTTCCGCTACCTCCCCTATCGTCACGAATGGCGAGGTTGCCCTGCCTTACATCCCGCCGCACCCGCAGCGCGGTACCAAGTACCACCGCTACACGATTATGGTGTTGGAGCAACCGAGGGGGGGGAAGCAGAGTGTGCATGTTGACGCCACGGAGAGGTTAGTGTCGGAGGTTTAACAGTCTGTGCGGTTTATGCATCGCTTCGCTCGCCTTGGTTCTTCGCCGATGGACACAACTTAACCATGGGAATCGCATCGCGCTCACTCATTCATTCTTGATCCTTAGGACGGATTTCGACGCCGCCGCCTTCCGCGAACGCCACGGCCTCGTCCCGAAGGGCGTCAGCTTCTTCCGCGGCGTGTGGGACGAGGACGTGACACGGATTTATAACGAGATACTCGGTGAGTGTCGGGTTACGCGATCGCTCCCCCTTTGGATTTCGGTCTCCCTTATGTATCTGACCTCGCGCTCGCCATCCACTCACCCGCGCAACTCCGACCTTCGACTTTGAATATAGGCACTCGCGAACCCATCTTTGGCAAGCTGCCCAAGATCGACCCGTACATCACGGAGACGGGCCGCAAGAGGAAGAAATACCTTACTGTGTGAGCGTGTTGAGTTGGGTTGGGTAGTTCGCACGGGTTTGAGCTGCGCCTGCGGGACGTGTGGCGCCAAAAAATAATAATTTGACTCTGGGCTTAAAATAAACCTATAGACGGCACATATCGAGCGAATGATACTTTGTCGGTCATGCGATCATTGCTGGGGTGAAAGCGCACGTTGCCGCATCGACACCCATGAAACCTAGTGTGTGTAGGGTCGCAATGATCTCTATTATCTTTATTAAAGTTATTAGTGACAGTACATATGATTGTTGGTATCATACAAATGATATCGTACGAAGGATACTTGAGGTAGTGTTATCTACGTCCTTTTCGTCGGCTCTTCTCTAACCGAAAAAAAACCCCCTTCCGATTCGTTATTTCTCTTAATTTAAAATGTCCTTAGAGCGCGAATCCGGCGACGACAGCAACGATGACCGCCACCACCACGCGCGCAACAACGCCGCCGGTGACGGCGAGTGAATTGGCGCCGCTCTTACTAGTCCCGTTGCTGGGAATCACGTTGTTGAGCCAGCCCTGCTTATTGTATAGCCTGGTTGTCACGGCCGTGGTGAGCTCGAAGTCTGTTTGTGGGGGGAGGGGTTATGCCATTGAGGATTAGCGCTAGTACTTTGCGTTTCCGCACCATTCACACCACAA
>RQIL01010021.1:0-11707 GCA_003951145.1 Jimgerdemannia lactiflua | reverse complement strand
TTCTATAGGCCGCAGCCCCATTTATTAACTATCTATTACATTGAGGATGTCCTCATACCACATCAGTAGCCACCAGCTAACCCTACCCTATCCTACTCCTACCACTACCCTTCCCCCCACCCCGACTCTTGCAAACCTAACCTCCCCACCCTCCACCTGTACTCTTCCCTCACTTCTTTCACATATGACCTCCACCAGTTTCCGACGGTGGCCCCTCTGTGGACCCCACCCCTTTTGCCACCCTGACAAAATGTCCACTAGGAGGCCCTCCCACCTCACCAACTTTTCCTCCTTTAACATTCTCGCACTGTCCTCAAAGACCACCTGCCAATGCCCTGCCAACCCCACTCTACCTCAGCAAGCTTGTCAGCTGCTAGATCATTGAGAGTGGCCAACAGCCATCCTGCTCCTCCAATATGACCAGCACCTGGGGTCATAGGCCTCTTGCCCCCCCTGGTCCCACCATCCCCCTCAGTACTACCTTCCTCAACATCGCCAGAGTCCTCTTTCTCTACCCCAACCTCCACTCCTCCAAGCACTATATCTGGAACTCCAAAACTCACTTGCTGCATCTCCCTCATCACCATATCTCCCTTCTCATCCTCTTGCCCCAGAATGCTACTTGTAATTTCTCTCATTCCAGTCCCCTCATCCTCTTCTTCATCCAGATCCACAAAGAACCCTGGCTCATCCTCACAAATCACCTTCTTCTGCCTGGGGGCATGTTGCAAGTCACCAAGACTACTAGTGTACCCTGGTGGGAGCACCATCTCAGTGCCCAACTTTCCCTTAAGGCTCACAAGTAGGTTTTTCTGCAACTGCCTCTCCTGCTTTCTCTCCCAGGCCTTCTTATCCACTCGCACCTTCCTGCCATCAATCTCCTCCACTACGGTCACCTCCTCAAAGGCCTCCCAAGCCTCGAGGGACTCTTTTACCTGGACCAATTTCGGGGCAAGCAGCTAAGCCACCGACTGTCAAAACTTTCAAACTTCCGAAGGGAACTACACACCGTCAGTACACTGCCCCCTGGGGCCATAGGCACAGACAGCGTCACTACAAGTAGAAGAGTCTTTTGACACCAACCAGCCCTCAGGGCGTCCAGTATCCATGAAGTTATCGACACTTCAAAAATTTCAGCAAAAACAATAGCACTCAGACAGTGTGATTTTCATGGCAACTAACAGCAACAGTGGCCAGCCAGGGCCTGTTAGGGCCCAAGGGACCAAGACTACACAAGAGCACTGGGATGATGGTACCTTTGAAGTGTGGGAGGAGGAGCCCCAACCAAAGTTCAACCTACACCCCAAAGGAAAGGCCACCACCAAGCCAACTGCCAAGCAGGGATCCAACTACTGGCAGCTTGTCCCAGGCAAATCTCACCAGCTATCCTATGCCCAGATCGCAGGGGGACAATCCAGCAAAACTACAGTAGCAGGGCCAGCCAGCAGGGCAGTAAAGGAGAAGACGACACCAGAAACTAAGGAAGGAAGTTTGGCTCCTGAGCCCTCCTTCAAACCAGCACAGTACCTAGTCCGCCCCTACTTCCACAAATCTGGATCAACCAATGCCTTCACAGTCTCTATCAAAGGACTGCACCTCATGGTGAGTGACGCCATAGGACTGGTGTCTACTCAGCTCCCTGAGGCTGAAGCAGTCAACTTTGTGGCCAGCAACTTGGTAATGGAAGTAGCATTTGTAACTGACACAGCTGCGACTGCCACCATTGACAAGGGGCTCACACATGCAGGGGTAAAGCTTCCTCTGGTGTGGTGCTTTGGAAGGGATGACTCCATTGTCCCTGTTACCATCAGAGACTTACCTATCTATGAGGGAGAGACCACCAAGACAGATGTCCGTGAAGCCCTGAAGACAGTAGAAACGGTGCTACAGATCGACTTTGCGAGGTGGGGAGGCACCAAGCTCCAAGCAGACAGCTGTGAGGCAATGATCAAGGTCCATGATGGCATACTGGGAGTAGACAGTGCCCCTAAGCTACTGGAGAGCATTGTACTGAGGGGAGAAACCTGTGCCATAAACTGGAAGGGTGTGGGAGGAAAGGAGAAGGTTCCAGTGAGCCCAAACTCCTGGGCCCCAGACCCCAAAGAGCCCTGGGAGGACCCTGTCTGGGGCCCCAGAGCTGTCAAGAAGCACCTAGAGGCGTGGGAAGCATATAAGACCCAGAGAATGAATGACAACGGCAAGGAGGAGGATGAGGAATCCCAGCGACTGCTGCAAAAACCAAGGGGACAACAGATCTAGCAAGCCCTGGACAATGCCCATTGGGAGGAGGAAGAGTGCCAACAGGACCATATCAATGGCAGGGAATGAATGGAGGTAGAAAGGAGTGAGAAGGAAAGGAGGAAGGCCAGGGAGGAAGGAGTGGAGGCCTCACAGCATGCTCCTAGACAGGCACCAAGGGGGCACATTCATACTAAGTTGCCGAGTGAGGTGGACGAGGTTGTGTTGGTGGAGGAGAATGGGGTACGACATGGGGAGGAGGACCTGGAAACTGCCTCTTAAGAATCTGTGGACCTGATGAGGCTGCTGAATAGAGACTCAGATAGAGACTCAGATAGGGACTCAGACAGCGAGGAGGAGGTAGATATCTCCATGATAGATGCAAGGCCAGTAACAAGGATGGAGGTGAACAGGAGGGAGCAGCACTATATGGATATCTTTGAGGAGATAGTGCAGCATACCATTGGCAATACTGACTCTCAAGCTGTTTGGGAAGCGGTGTTGACGCCCACCTGGGCAGCAGTGGAACTAGGCAGGATTCTGGGAGCTGAATACCTGATACAAGTGGGACCTGGGCTCCTGGTGGCAAAGGCACAGATGACTGACCAGTACCAACAACTGGCCAGGGAGTTCCTTCAATCTGAGAGGGGCCTAGCTGCATGGCAGGAGGCATGTGCCCAGGGCACCCTAGTATCTCAGTAGGCAGTAGAAGAAATGGTGCCTTCGACACTACTTTAAATTCCCCCCCTTAATGAAAGGACAACTACATTATATTTCCTTAAATGTTAATGGCCTAGGGAACAG
This sequence comes from Jimgerdemannia lactiflua, assembly GCA_003951145.1. Taxonomy (NCBI): domain Eukaryota; kingdom Fungi; phylum Mucoromycota; class Endogonomycetes; order Endogonales; family Endogonaceae; genus Jimgerdemannia; species Jimgerdemannia lactiflua. Next base: position 8,665 of record RQIL01010021.1, on the reverse strand, counting down.
TGACAAACAGCGGAAAATCTTCAAATGGATCAAGAACCAGCACTTGGACATTATTTTTCTTCAGGACACATGAATGAGTGAGGATGACAAAGGGGACTGGCAGGACCAATGGGGACTGCCAGGAATTTGGAGGAGACATACAGCTATCTTGGGAGGCTCTGCAGATGTCAGTATAGTAGAGAACACAGATATAGACAATTCTCATATATGCAGTGGACTAATTACCAAAGGCGAGTCTTTTCAGTGCATTGGTATCTCAGTGTATATTCCAGCAAAATGGGAGGAGAGAACAGCTTTCCTAGAGATGCTAGAGGTAGACCTATCAGCGAACATTGGAATATTGGCGGGTGATATTAATATGGTGGGTAGTGGTGAACATGACTGGCGACCCCAGAGGGAATGGACCCCCTCAGGGCAGTGGCACAAATGGCAGACAATAATGTATGACAGGGACCTGGCTGATGTACACTGGAGACATGCACCAGAGGGACCAGACCTGATGATCAAGTGGACTACTACTGGTAGAGGAATGGTGGGATCCCGTATTGACCAGGTATACACTAGTGAGGAGTGAATTGACCTTATGCCTGACCATACTATCCTCCACTATCCCTACTCTGACCATGAAGGAATCCGAGGGTGTATCCAGCAACCCCAAAACATAGAGGCAGGGAATGGGTACTGGAGACTCAATACAGCTTTACTAAAGAGGGAGACCACAGTCCAGAGATTTGGTGAACAATGGGAAGCCCACCTGGGGAAGGGGGAGGGACCAATGGAGGAGTGGCGACAATTCAAGTCTTGGGCACAGGCCTTCTTTGTAGAAGAAGAAGAACACATACGGTGATCTCAGAGGAGGCACTTTCAATGTCTGGAGCGCAGACTCCAGGAAATGTCAGCCAGAATTACCAGGGAGGGAGATGTAAGAGAGAGCGACATGGAAGAAAGGCAGCTACTAGTTGAAGAAATCCGTGTACAAGAAGATGAGTACATAGAGGGGCTCCAAATCTGGGCTCATGTCAGGTGGGTGGAGGAAGGAGAGAGATCTACTCAATACTTTGCAAGGCTCATTAGTGCTAAGAGGGCCCACAAAAGTATGATAGGGGTGCTGCTAGAGGATGGGGAGACAATTGCTACAGAGGCTACGGCTATGGTGGCGAGAGCTAGGCAATTCTACTCACAACTATACAATGCTGGAGAGATGGAGGCAGAGGCTGCTGAGACCTTAATGGCCAGAGTAGAGGCAAGGATAGACCCAGAGATTCAAGCCCAAGTGAGCTGGGTGATAACAGAGGAGGAGATTCTGGAGACAATCAGTAAGGGTAAGGCGCACAGTGCACCTGGAGGCAATGGATTACCCTGGGAGTTCTACAAGACATTTGCCAAGATAATTGCCCCTATGCTGGCCAGACTGCTTACCCTTACCATCCAGGGTAAAGAGTTGCTACCGGCATCATTGCCCATAGCCCATATCTCTCTGATTTATAAAAACAAGAGAAGAGAGAAGGACCTTCAAAACTGGCGGCCAATTTCACTTCTTAACTGTGACCGCAAGATTCTCACAAGGATATTGTCTGGCAGAGTGCAGGGAGCAGCAGCCAGTATTATTCATGCTAGCCAGACTGAGTTTATCAAAGGGAGACTCATCCAGCAGAACACTATGATGATCATGCAGATCCTTGATCATTACTGGAGGGTCTCCAGCCTGCCCCACCCCCATATACTCCTCATACTCAAAGTCCCCTCCCACTACTAAATGACCAGTCCTATAGTTCAGCATGACATTACGCCTCATCACCCTCCACCATACCACCCAGAACTTCGGAGGGACCCACTTCTTCACCTCTGCCCCCCAGGTCCATAAGCCTGACCAGTCCCATTCCTTGCCGATCCCGACTCCCTGCCACCCTATTGGCCAGAGGTCCAGACTAAGCTCTGTTGGCTCTCCATGCCATCTCCAAGGTGGAAGTCGATTGCCAGTGACCCCCCTAGCAGCAGCTTGTGCCACTGCCACATCCCCAGGCCCCATCATTCCTCTGCCACATTCCCCTCCCACCGCAGTCCAATCCGATATCCTCCTTCGATCACTCCCCACCAGAATCCTCGGTACCTAAGTCTCTGGCTACCCCCACATTTAACTACCTCCAAAAGGTCTCCAGACAACCCCCTGGGAGCATATCTCGCTTCCCACACCTTTTGTATCAAGGGGACCCATCCTCCCCCTCGCAGTACCACTGCCCTCTAAAGCCACCATGCTCGTAGACAATGGAACTTCATGGGAAAATCCACCAGTCCAAGGCCACCTCACTCCACTGGCTGGACAAGAGTCTCCCAGCTTATCTGACTTTGCCTCCCAGCCCAAATCCAGTCCTTTGCCAGCTTAAGTAGCCGCTTGACCACTCAAGCCGGAAAGTCCAGATAGTAGGCCAGGTACCATAGCTTCGGCATCCAGTAGACATTCAGAATCATCATTCTTCCTGCCAGGAAGATATGGCGCCCTCCCCAATCCTTTAGTGCATCCCCCCAAGCTTGCACCTTCCCCTCCCACCAGACTTTTGGCAGCACTGATCCATACACCGAGAGGAAGATGCCCAAGTATCTGACTGCCTCACCCGCTGGCACCACTGTTCCAATAATGTCACCACCAACTATGCCATTCCCAAGTACGATTGTCTTGCACTTGTGCCAGTTCAGCTTCTGGCCTGAGCACCTCTCATACCAACCCACTGTCTCTTTAAGCTCCCCTTAATCCTGTATGGAGCCCAAGCCAACCACCATGTCATTTGCAAAGGCCCCCACCTTCCAAGTCACTCCTAATACCGACAGCCCTCCAATCCGCCTCCTAATCCTGTCCAGAAGTGGTTCCAATGACAGAGTATACAGGATAGGGGACAGGGGATCCCCTTGCAGCACTCCTCTCCCCAATGAGAATGGCACTCCTTGATGGCCATTCACTATAATGGCTGCCTTGCTCCTCTCCAGCATCTGAATAATTGCTCCTCCTAATCTCCTGGGGATTCCAATCCTCTCCAAGACCTTTGCCAACCACACCCAGCATACCCTGTCATAAGCTTTCTCTTGATCCAAGAAGACCAACCTTCCATCTACCCCAGTAGCTCTTGCCCCCTCAATAATACCATGCACCCATACTGTGCCATCTCTGATTAGTCTCCCGCCAACAAAGCCCTGCTGTTCCTCCCCCAGGACTTGCTGTGCAACTGCCTGCAGGTGCGCCGCCAGTATCTTCATTATCAACTTTTTGTCCATATCCAGGAGCATAATGGGGCGCCAGTTCTTTCAATCCTCCCTCCACTCCTTATCCTTATAGAGGAGAGCCACCAACCCCAGCTCCTGACCCCCTAACCAATGTCCGGAGTCCATTACTGCTTCACACATCTCCCTCATCTCTCCAAGTACCCCATCGATGCCCACTATTCTCTTCCAAAAGTCCCAGGGCAGCTCATCCTCCCCTGGTGCTGTCCCATTCTTTGTATCTGACAGCATTTTCAGAATTTCCTCCTCCTGAATAGAGTGTGTTAGCTCTCCTAGCCCCTCAGCCACTGGTGGCATCTACTCCTCCAAGAACCCTTCTATAGTCTGTCCATCCTCTCCTCCCTCCTCTTCACTCCACAGGGTGCCCCATCTCTTCTGAAGCGATCCCAGAATACCTTGTACCCCTGTCACCATTTCGCCATCCTCCCCTATGATTCCTTCCCACCTCTGCCTCACCTTGTGTGCTCTCAGGAGCCTAGTGAGATACTTTGTGAGCCACTCTCCTTCCTCCATCCCCTGCCACCTCAGTCTTGCTATCATCCCTTGTACCTGCCTCTCCACTTCCTCCCTCAAGACCACCTTCAGCTCTTCGATTTCCATCCTCACCCTTGCCATTCTCCTCTCTTCCTCCTCCTTATCACCCTCCTGTCTGCCAGCAGATGCCAGCAGGAGCCCTTCCAAATGCCATGAGACTTCCCTCATCTGCTTCCTCCGAAGTCTCCCCTTTGCTCTCCCCACCTCCCCCCAGAATACCTGTGCAGCAGCCTTCAGCTTCAGCCACCAAACCCCTACCACTATACCTGCCTTCCTCCAATTCCTTATATTATCTGTCACCTCTACCTCCCATTGTTCCCACATCCCCTTGTCTTTCAACAATGTACAATTAAGTCGCCAGTGTCCAGGCCCATCTCCACTTCCCCCAAATGTCCCCTGCCCCACCACCCCCCAATGGTCTGACCAGGGGCACCACAAAACCTCCAATTCCTTCCAGACGTCCATCCCACAGCACTCAGCTGTGAGGATCCAATCAATCCGTATTCCAAGTCCATGTACCCAGTAAGTAAAAACTGCCTGATTCCCCCACTTCTGGTGCCCTGCATCTCCCAGAGCACTCAATCTTTCCAGCTCCTCCCATCGATCCAGCCCCCCACTTCTACCCATCCCCTCTAGTCCACCATCTGAGCAGTCCACTGTAGCATCTCTAACTATATTAAAGTCACTACCCAGAATATCGATTCCAGCCTCCACCAACAATCCACTGTCAAGCAATCCTTCTATCCAAGTTATTCTCACTCCTCTTTCTGCCAGACAGTAGCAAGAGCCCACCACTACTGGCCCACACCCTGGTCTTGCCCATGTCCCCCATAGTAAGCAATCACCCCACCCGCCAATGTCTTGCAGTTCCCCTTTGCCTTTCCTTATCAGTATCCCTACCTTTCCTCTCCACTCCACTGCCCCTCCCCATTCCTTTGACCAGTTAATCTTGTCTACCTCATCCTCACATCTCACATTCTGTAATAAAATAGCATCTGCTTCTGAATCCTTAAGCCAAGCAAAAATATTTCAATGTCTTCCTGAACCCCTCAGCTCATTGACATTCAGTAAAAGAATATTGGTTGTACTGTTCATTTTGAAATATATGTGATGTAGGCCTACCTTAGATCTCCATATCCTGATCCATCTGAGTCAAATCCATGTCCCTCTCAGCTTCCAGCTCCAGCCTCTCCTTAGCCTCCAATGCCCCCAGAATCTCCTGAACATCCTCTGTATTCTTCTCCTCCATCATGGAGTGATAGTCCGCACATGCCTCCTCCCACAATCCGGAACCATTCCAAGCATTCCACCCCTCAACTATCATCTGACGTGCCTCCACTTTCATCTCTGCCTCTCTAGCAGGATCTACCTCATACCCCTCATCCTCTAGCAATGCTGCCAAGTGCATCGTCATCAACTTTCCCACCACTCCCACTCCACACAAAATATCTGACCAATCCTTCTCACTCAGCAGTCGGAAGTCAATATCCCCCAGCTAATCATCTGCCAAATCTGTCATCAACCTGCACAACCAGGGCCCCTCCCCTACGTGCTCTCCTCCTGGGGTCATTACTCTCTTCCCCACCATCTGAACTCTATCTAGACTGGTGCTGGCCCCTTCATCCCACTCCTCATCAGATGCATCAACCAGACTCTCTCCAGACACCCCCACCACTTGGCCCCCCCGAGCCGGTTCTGGGACACCAAATCAGACATTCTTTGCACCCTTTATCACCACATCCTCCACCTCACTTCCCTCACCTCCAGTGGTCCCCGCCGTTTTCTCATTCTCCTTGTTTCTGTCTGCATCACTCTCCGGCCTCCAGTCATCAAAGAAGATCTCCTCTTCGGTATCTACCCTCCTCTTCTGGGGCGCATGTTCTGAGGACATGGACCTCTCAGGCCCCTTCTGCCCTCCCATCCCCCCTACAGTCATCACTTCTTCTTTCTTTTTTCCACCTGCCCCTATCCTAGCAAGGTGTTTCTGTTGCTGCTTTCTTCCCTGAGCTCTTTCCCATATCAGCTTATCGACTTGAATCGCCTTCTCATTAATTTCCACCATCATCGTAGCCTTTTCGAAGGCTTGCCAAGCTTTCACCCTCTGCTCCACTGCTCCTTCCAACTCCCAGAGTGCCATCAGCAGGTCCTCCTCCTCCTCCTCTGATCCCTTAACCCTAGATATCTTGTACTCGAAGGGCTCCCACTTCAGCACTCTGGGCCAATCACTCCCTTTTCCTGTCACCGCCTTTCCAGCAACTCTCAGCCACACTTCCATGTCCCCAGTGTGGAATGTCATCCCTTCCCACATCTGAAACCCAATATCCACCACCTCGCCGTAATCTCGCATTGCCCTTCCAACTCTTTCCTTAGTCTCCTCCAATGAAACTGTTGGGACTCCCTTGACCACTAGATGCACCATGCTCGGATCCCAACGCAGGCACCTCATCATTGGAACAACAATTTCTCCAATCCACATCCCTTTAGCCACTGCTGCCACCACTTGCTCCTCCTTGACAAAGCCAACTTCCACTCCCTCCAGACTCTTCAGAAATTTCACTGATGCCACATCCTTCAGCTGCTTGCCCAAGAGCACCAGCACTGCCCTAGCTGTCACTGCCAACCCCCGGAAGCTCATCGTGACTGCGAATTCCAATATAGACTTCTTGAGTAATGGTGCCACCACCAGCTCTGTCACACCATCTGCCATTTCTCCCTTGTGCATCACCGACGATTCCTCAGCCGCCCCCTTGGTTCGATCAGCAGTTACATCTCCTTTTTTTTCCAGATTGCCAGTCCCGCTGTTATCAGCAGTCATGCCACTCCCCCAACCCCTCCCTTTACCCCTACACCTGGCCCAGCTCCTCCACTCCCACTCAGCTTCCCCTTTGGTCCTCCAACCTTCTGCCATCCACCTCTATCTCCTCTTGCTCCACTGTTCACTGCTGCAGCGAAGCTCACCGGTCCCTTGCCACTCCCCTCTCCTTCCTCTCCTCACCTGCCATCAGCCTCCCTTCCACTGGTGGCCTTCCCGAAAGATCCCATCCCAAGCCCATACCCTTCTTTTCCTTGCTGCCACCTGAATGCCACACTAGTGTCGGACCCAGTATGCCAACCAGGAGGTTGAATTGCTGCCATGTTGATAGTCATTTTCTTCAATAAACTGCTCGAAGTTTGTGCAAAAGATTTGTGTAATGTGAGTGGTAGTGGAAGGTTGATGCCCATCTAGTAATCTCCCTCAAATACCCATTGCCAGTGTATTGCCATCAGTACCCAGAGTCCAATGATGCAGCCCAAATCCCTCTAGGTGTCACCAATGTCTCCTACCAGTCTCTGCCATATTGTACTCTCCACAGTCTCCCTTGTCCTCTGCTGGCCATCTCCCCACAATGACTCTAGTTGGTATCAGTATCCTTCTACTCCTTAGCAGTCTGCCAACACATGTTCTGGACTTTGCACATAGTCCACTCCCATCTTCTCACACTATTTACATTCCTTTTTTTCCTCAATGTGCATCCAATCTGTCCTGTATGCTAGTATGATATTTCACCTCAGGAACCTCTACCATACTACTCAATACTTGGGGGGTGTGAGGAGCCTCATCTTTTCTACCTATCTCCAAATGTTCCCCCATTCCCATTCCTCTCCAAATCCAGCCCACCTCCTGTCTCCCTAAGTGAATATTTGTTATATTCCATTCTACTTCTTCTCTCTCTTCCCAATCTGCTCCTTCAGGCTCTCTCATCCCTAAGTTATTCCAAGTCTCTATCAATCTCCACCAGAAGCCCCTATAGTAGATCTTTCCAATGTTTGTCACTTTGATAACACTTCTGATGTTCCATCCATTCTCTCTCCTTGGGCAGAATCATATATACCAGTTGTCTCTTGCTAGCTCTCCCCACTCACTCTCACCAAGCTCCACCATTCTTCTTCTCCACCATCTTCTAAGTGCCCAGAGTCACCATCAGAGATCGGTAAGGCCAAGGCCACCATCTTTAGTCTTTTGTGTCAGTACTTCCCAGCCTATCTGGGGCCTCTTCCCCTTCTACAGCTATCCAGACATTGCCTTCATGAGTCTTTTCACAATCTACCTGAAGAAGTCCAGATGGTACCCAAGGTACCACATTTTTGGCAGCCAGTAAATGTTCAACACTGTTACTCTATCCATCAGTGACAGGTTTCTTCCAGCCCATCCCTTGAGTACTGCCTCCCACTTCTCCACCATGTCTTTCCACCAGTTCTCCTTCAGTATGGTGTCTTACACTGAGAACCAGATCCCCAAGTACCATACAGCCTCTCCCTGCAGAATTGTTGTACCAAAGCATCCTTCATCCACAATACCCCTACCAATGTCCATTGCGTCACACTTGTCCCAGTTCAGTTTGCTCCCAATAGTCCTTCATATTACTGTATCTCAATTCAGACAGTGTCTATATTTTTGGATGGCCCATTCCAATTACCATATCATCTTCAAAGGCTCCTAGCTTCCAGGTCACCTCACCCAGGTGCAATCCAGTCATCTTCCTCCTCATATTATTAATTAGGGGCTCCAGTGAGAGGACATAGAGTAGAGAGAACAATGGGTCTCCTTGTGGTACCCTCCTGCTAAGTGAGAACTCTTCACCACACCTTCTTCTGGTTCAGAAAGACAAGTCTTCCATCAATTTCTTGACTCCAACAGTCCTTCAGCACATTCTGGACCCATGCAGTACTGTCCTGGATCTGTCTGCCCATTATAAATCCTCTCTGTTACTTTCCAACCAGGGCCCCTACCCTTTCTTGGAGCCACTTCACTAGGATTTTTGATACCAGTTTGTGGTCTATGTTTAGAAGCATAATTGGTTTTTTTTTTTTTTTTTTT
>RQIL01010010.1:0-11708 GCA_003951145.1 Jimgerdemannia lactiflua | reverse complement strand
AACAAGTATATCCGAGGTCTCAAAAGACAAACCTGAGTTCATGTTGAACTAGAAGAACCCAAAGACCTAGATACTTCAATGAAAATTACTGATAGGTTCAATGTCATTACCTATGGCAACTGCTTCAAGCAGAAGAGACCGCTATTCAACAACAACCCCAGAAGGGAGGAAACCAAAGTCAGTACTGTTGGACCTGCCCCCATGGATCTAGACACTATCAACAAGAACAAGAAGAACAAGCTTACACCTGAGGAAAAGAAGTACCTCAAGAAGGCTGGAGCCTGTATCTTTTGCTGTCAGCCTGGCCACATTGCCACTAAATGTCCCAAGAAGACTGCTGAACCCAAGAGGATCCTGGTCCTGTCCAAAGATACCCAAGGCCATCAAGTCAAACAAGAAGTTGTACTCAATTTCATGCAAGTTAATCCCAAGGCCCAGATTCCTCAAGTACAGTCAGAAGGAGCCATTGGTTTAGACCTTCAATCCGTCCAACAAGTCACTATTCCTGCCCATGAAAGAAGGCTCATTCTAACTGGCCTTGCAGTCGAAATACCCAAGAAACATTATGCAAGAATTGCACCAAGATCTGGGCTCAGTGTCAAGTACTCACTAGATATTGGTGCTGGAGTCATTGACCCTAACTTCCAAGGAGAAATGCAAGTCCTACTAGTCAACCACAAGAACCAACCTTATACTGTCAATGAAGGTGACAGAATTTCCCAGCTCATCCTGGAGCAAGCCACTCTACCTGCCATCAAGGAAGTCACTAAGTTATCTTCAACCAAGTGAGATCAGAAAGGCTTTGGCAGCACTGATCAAGTTGCTAGCATAGCTGAGAACCGAGCCAACTCAATGCTCATCTCCAAAGGTCTAGTCAAGGGTCAAGAACTAGATGTTCTCATAGACAGTGGAGCTGTTGGGAACTTCATCAACAAGAACCTCATCAACAAGCTCAAGATTCTCACCAAGCCAAGAATGGTGGAGTTGTCACTGCTGATGGCACCACCCTACCAATTGACTCAATTGCTGCTAAACTTCCCCTCAAGATTCAGAAGTATTGGGAATGTTTAGATTTTGAAATGGTACCCCTAGGAGATTATGACCTGATCTTAGGCAAACCCTGGGTTATATGGTACAACCCACACATCAATTGGACCAAGAATGAAGTTACCCTGATTCAAGATGGAGTCAACATTACCATCAAGCCTGACAAGACTCAGACAAGAACCCCAATTGCAACTCTTTCTGCAATTCAGTTCAAGAAGGCCCTCAAGAAATCTACCTGTGCCTTTGTTGCACTGATCTGACCCAAGAAAGATGACAAGAAGCTATCAATCAGTGAAAGCATCAAGCTACTGCTGAACAAGTACAAGGAAGTCTTCTCAGACAAGCTACCTGGCCTACCACCTTCAAGAGACCATGACCACGAAATCAAGCTGGTACCAGATGTGGCCATTTCTAAGAAGAAGATGTACTGCATGTCACCACTTGAAATTGAAGCAGTCAAGAAGGAACTGAACAAACTCATCAAGCGAGGAGCCATTCAGCCAAGCAAGTCACCCTTTGGCTCCCCAGTCCTGTTTGTCAAGAAGAAAGATGATACCCTGTGAATGTGCATAGACTACTGTGCACTCAACAAGATTACTGTCAAGAATCATTACCCACTGCCTCTCATTGATCAAATCTTTGATGCTCTCAAGAATGCCAAGTACTTCACTAAGATTGACCTGACCTCTGGGTATCACCAAATTCGCATTAAACCAGAAGACATACCCAAGATGGCATTCATGACACTATTTGGACTATATGAATTTCTAGTCATGGCCTTTGGTCTCACCAATGCACCAGCAACCTTTCAAGACCTCATGCAGACTGTCTTCAAGGATCAGCTCTATATCTTTGTACTCGTGTACATTGATGACATCCTGATCTTCAGCGGCACTGAAGAAGAACATCTCAAACACCTCGAACAAGTCCTCAAGATCCTCTGTAAATATAAGCTTTTTGCAAAGCTCAAGAAGTGTGAGTTCTTCAAAGATCAAGTTGAATACCTTGGACACATTGTATCAGCCAAAGGAATTCAAGTAGACCCAAGGAAAATACAAGCCATTGAACAGTGGCCTGTACCAGCAAGTCTCACCGAACTTAGGTCCTTCCTTGGTCTGGCTGGATACTACTGCTGATTTGTCAAGAACTTCTCTGGCATAGCAGAATCTTTGACAAATCTCCTGTGAAAGCAACCAAACTCTGACCTCTATGTTCCCTACATCTGGGACACCTTCTGTCAACAAGCCTTTCAAGAACTCAAGAACCACCTGACCCATGCACCTGTTCTTAGAAATATGGACCCAAACTTGAAATTTACTGTTACTACTGATGCATCCAACTTCGCAATTGGTGCAGTCATCTCTCAAGATGAAGGTCAAGGACACAGACCCATTGCATTCAAATCAAGGAAATTGTCCCCTGTGGAATAAAAGCTAGCTACTCATGAAAAGGAACTCCTGGCAATCATTCATGCCCTCAAAACCTGGCGATACTACCTAGAAGGAGTTGAGTTTGACGTGATCACAGATCACAGGTCTCTTTAGTATATCAACACCCAACTAACTCTTTCCTGTCAATAAGCCAAGTGGAGTCAGCTACTTCAGACCTTTACTCTGAACATCATCTACAAGCCTGGAAAAACCCTAGTTGTACCAGACATGCTCTTAAGAAGGCCTGACCTTGCCACCATTTTACAAGTCACCATGGCACTGGAATTCCTTAACCAGATCAAGACTGCCTATGAACAAGACTCTCTGGTTCTACAGAAGGACACCAAGGAATTCAAGGAAAAGTACACCTTCAAGGACAACCTCATGTACTATCAAGACAAGGTCTACATTCCTGCCAACCCTGAACTATGGTAAAAGATTCTTCATGAACATCATGACTCCCCACTAGCTGGTCACCTTGGAACTGAGAAGACCATCAAGAACATTCAACGAGACTACTACTGGCCCAACATGCTCAAGGAAATCAAGGAGTATGTTCAAAGCTGTGATCTTTGCCAAAGAAACAAGTCAAGCAACCAAACACCTGCTGGTCTTCTGCAACCATTGCCAATTTCGACCAAGAAGTTCGAGCAAGTCATAATGGACTTTATTGTACAACTACCATGAACCAAATCAGGCTATGATGCCATTGTCGTGTTTGTGGACTGCCTGACCAAGATCACAATCACCGAGCCAACCACAACCAATGCCACTGCCTCTGAAATTGCTAGAATCTTCTTCAAGTCTATCTTCTACTAATATGGACTTCCCCAAGTAATTGTCAGTGACCGTGACCCCAAATTCACAAGTCATTTCTGGCAAGCACTCTTCAAGACCCTTGGAACTCAAATCGCTATGTCCACTGCCTTCCACCCTCAAACTGATGGACAAACCAAGCGAATGAACAGAACACTCAAAAAAATGCTCAGAAACTATGTGTCTTATGAGCAAGATGATTGGGACCACTACCTGACCTATGCCAAGTTTGCCTACAATAACGCAGTCCAATCATCTACTGGTCTTTCCCCTTTTCAGTTACTACATGGTCAAAACCCTGAGACCCCTGCAAGCCTAGTCTCATTCCAGCAATCCAGTCACACACAAGTCCCCACTGCCCAGAACCTTATCGACAAAATGGATTCTCTTCTCAAGATTGCGACCACGAATCTGCTAAAGGCTCAACAACATCAAGCTAAGTATGCAGATAAGAAACGTCGAGATGTCAACTATACTATTGGAGATATGGTTCTACTCAAAGCCGACAACATCAAGGCCCAATCTTAAGTCAACCGCCAGTCAGCCAAATTCCAGCCCAAGTACCTTGGACCCTTCGAGATCACCGAGCAAGTCTCTACCTACTCCTACTATCTCAGTCTACTGGCAACTATGCATATATATCCAGTATTCCATATGTCACAACTCAAGGCCTGGAACCAGTCACCCCCTTACTCTGGCCGAATTCTGACACTCTCAGCACCAGTTATGGTTCAAGACCACATTGAGTATGAAGTTGAGAAAATCTTAGACAAATGAGTCCAATACCATCACACAGAATACCTAGTCAAGTGGATGGGCTACCCTGAATACGATGCTACCTGGGAACCCACTGCCAATCTCAAGAACTCTCAAGACCTCATTTAAGAGTTTGAGCAAAAAGAGACTCATTGACTGCCCGTGAGGTTCTCCTCTTGAATAGTAGATGACCTACTGTACTGATCAGATACATTATGCATCAGGGCACTCTAAGGGATATAGTATCAGCAACAAGACCTACAGAAGAACTCTGTAAACCCTGCAACTAATGAGGTTCGAACCAGTTCTCATCTGATCAAGATGATACTTTGGCCCTTGCCTTATATAAGGATGGCCAGTCCTTGCCAATGAGCTAATATATTTTATTTGTCTTTTCTTTTGGTGTTATTTTCTTGTATTACCATCCGAATTCAATGAGGACATTGATTCTTAGGAAGGAGGAGATATAACATTTTAGCATAGTTTATTTCTTTTTCTTTGTCTTTCTAGTACTTTCCGCAACCTTCCCATACCTTCTGAATGATTAGAAATCCTTTCTTGGCACTAAGCCACAGCTAGAACATTCTTGTCACTTCCTTTCCAGTCTTAGCTAGTCACAGAACATTGCAGATCTTTATTTGTCATTATTGCTGAGAAACTTCTTCTTGGCCTTTCCATTGATTACTCAGATCCTTCCAGATCCTTCTGTCATATCTTGTATAAATATCCTCTCTGTTCTCTCAAATAAAGCTTAGAATATTTTCTCTCTGAATCCACAAGAACTTCCTGAACTCTCAATAACTCTTCGAGCTATTTTGAGTACTTAGAATTTAGTCACTTCCTCATTCCAGAAGCCAGAACTATTACACTATCCCTAGAGTGTCGGGATCCACCTGGTGGCTATAGAAGCAGGGTGTCTGGGTCATGGTTTGAGAGGCAAAGAGGTCCAGAGATATGGAACCCCACCAGAGAAGCTGGCAGAATAACTGGGGGTTCAGTTGCCAGTCATTGGGGCAGGGGCAGATCTAGCTCAGGAAGTCCACCTGCATGTTCTCGATGCCAGAGATGTATTCTACAAAGACGAGGATCTTCTTCATCAGACAGAGGTGATGAATCTGGACTGCCACATTGTTCAGATGGTGGAGAGAGCCCCCTTGCTTATTGATAAAAGCCTTTGTGGTCATATTGTCCATCCGAATGAGGACTGTATGACCCTCCCAATGTTGGCTATTGATCTGTAAGGCAAAGAGGACTGTCTTGAGCTTGCAGTAATTGATGGATTGGCACTATTCCCAAGGGGTCCAGGAGCTGGTCACCTGGCATGTGGCCTGGGAGATACTGGTAGTGACGTCGAAACCCCACCCATAGTCACTTGCATCAGTATCAATAATAACTTCAGAGTGCTCAGAGAGAAGGGATCTGCCATTCCACTTGGCCAGTTTGAGGGACCACCATTGTAAGTTGTCACAAGATGTTGAAGAGATAGCCATCAGGCCATTCTAATTGTCATGGTTGGCTCATAGGGCCCCTTGAATGTCCCGGATAAGGGACCAGACCTGGAAGCAGGCTGGAAAGACCACCTGAGAGGTGGAGTTGCATAGATCCACCAGAGAGACAACCTTGCATATTGGGATCAAAGCAGTATAGTGAAGAAAGGAGGTGGTTTCTTTGCAAATCTTGTGGACCTTATCCAGGAGTAGGCATAGTTCTATCTTGACTATGTCAATCAGGAATCCTAAGAAAGTCTATTGTTGGCAGGGTTCCCAGATGCATTTCATGGGGTGCAGGAGAAATCCCAGTACCTCCAGGTGGTGACAGATGATTGCTCTATGGCAGAGGGCCTCCTTCCAGGATGAGGCCAAAAGGCAGATGTTGTCAATGTAGTAGGTTAGCTGGATGTCCTGCTGCTAGAGGGGCTTCAGAATGGCTGCCATCATCTTAGTCCATATCCAAGGGACAGATGATAGCTCAAATGGTATGGCCCTGAACTTCTAGTTGATTTGTTGCCAATGAAAAGCCAAAAACCATTGGTCATTAGGATGAAGAGAGATGTAGAGATAGGCATCCTTGATGTTGATGCAGTCACCTGGGCGAACCATGTGGCATAGGGTCTGAATGCCTTCCATCTTAAAGTGCAGTCACTGTATGAACTTGTTCAGAGAATATGCGTCAAGGCAAGCACAGACCTTGTTGATCTAGGGGATGGTAAAGATGTTGAAAAGGTAGAGTGGCTCCCCCAGAGTGGTGGCATAGATGGTGTCCTTATCCTGGAATTTGGTGATAGCTGCATCTACCAAGGTCTTTTCCATCTGGGACATACCCTGCTTATAAGAAAATCAGGGTCTGGTCTGGAGGGGGTTTGGGGGACTTACCCATTTAATCCTATTCTTACCATGGGCTGTGTCAATTTCCCAGCAGTCTATGCCCAAGGCCTTCCAAGTGGACTCAGGAATTGTAGTAAGTTGTGCCCCCACCTTGGATATGACATTTGGTAACTTGGAGGCAATTGTGTGGTAGATAGACAGGCTCAGGATTGGGTGGTCAGTTGAAGCATACCTTGTTCTGGGTGTGGAGTGCAGAACCCTCCATAGTTGTTGGCACTTGGGGTACAGGTTCAAGAGCTGGATGATTGTTGGCAGTGGTCAGGGCAGTGGCCACTCTGCATTCTGTTTTCCCAGCCATGGCCCCTGGAAGAAGTTGAACCATGGTGGGAGGAGTCTCCATGGTGGCTGGATTTGGCTGCATTGCAAATGAGTAGACAATGTTTTTGGTGTTTGATGTCATTGTAGAAATGGCAGATGAAGTCGATGCCAAAGAGGTCACCATCAAAGTTGGCACCCAAGACCACAGTATAGCAAGCAGAGAGAAGAGCAGGGGACCAGCCAGTGGCCTTGGCAAGTTCTGTGCAGCAGTGGATCCAGATACATTCGGCCTCATGGAACCCAATCCAGAGTAAGTCCTGGAGTTTTTCCACCAAGGGGAGAATGACAGCATCATGGATCAGCCCATAATGGACATTGGTCCCATCTGAGCAAGGTTCAAGGGCATGGAGGGTGATGGCAATTGGATGGAGGGTGTTGTAGATCATTTGCTAGGTGTCAGCAAGAACCTTGTCTGCTTCTCGAGCTGCTTTGGGGAAATCATTGGCAAAGGCTTCATCAATGTTGGGGGTGCAGAAGGCACCCCACCTTGGCTCGGGGTTATAGTGGAGGAGTTTTTGAAAGCTAGCAGAAGTAAGATGGGCTTCAATTCTATTCTGGGGGACCACGTCGGTAAATGTAGAGGGGGCATGGTATCACTCAATGGCTCTTATCTGGGTGGCAGTGAGGAATTTGTCATCTCCACTGTCCTTGTCATGGAGGTCCATTCCATCAATAGCATCTCCAAGGTTGGATGGTTTGTCAGCCCATCATCAGAGGAACAGGGTGTCAATAATGCATCAGCATTCTCTACTATTTGTGATCTCTGGATCCACCAGAGGAGGGTGGAGGCTGACTGTGACAGCCTCAGTGACCTGACATAAGAATTCAGCATGCTTGGCCTGAGCAGCCTGGTTGCATTGTTGTTGGATTTGGTCATCATTCATAATATCACTAATAACAGAGGTCATATAGAAAAAAACAGCGAACTGCCAAAGCTTTCAAAACGGCTAAGGGATGGACTCCATGGGAGCCGGGATGCTTTTATTGCTATTTTTACATGAAATGTCTCATACATATGTCTTAGATAGATGGATTCCAGATGTAAGACCATGTTTAAGACAAATAAAGCATGCCAAACGCTTTCAGGATGGCATAAACCAACTCTGAAATGGTCCGGAACCAAGCGATGCTTAGTCCGCGCTTGAGGCAACTCCACGTACAAACTTTATCCGTGATGTGTAACTGTCTGGAAGATCGCTAAAACGGGTGCCTTGAGGTGTCGTTTTCGACGCGTAAAGTTGAGGTGCCTTGTCGACACATAAAGTGTGTGTTTACGTGAGTTAATCGCGCTGGATCATTCCCCGATATATGCCGAAGCTTTGCTTATATAATCTAGTACGCTAACATTTTCCGTAACTCTTTTCAGATTTTCAGTTGCATGGCATGTTGTATTCGATTATATGGAACTCAGATCATCGATCTAATCAACTTTCGAATCAAAGTCACGGCTCAATTACATGCCGCGGTTATTACCGAAACAATCATAGGTCTCGGAGCGAGCGCGTTGTGGTGTATCGCCATTTATTACGTTCGTGACAAATGTCCTTTGTTTGGTTCCGTATGCCACGTGGCTTATGACATCATTCCACCCCCTTATCCATGCTTCGGATGCGGACGGGGTGCCGATTGACATTACTGGCTAGTCTGATGTTACCATCTCATGATCGTCAAGTTTTATCTCCACGAAAATGTGCTCGTGCATCGCTTGATAAGGGCGGTCTTGACATAAGGCCTACTGTTTCGGCTGTCATTTGCCAGATGTCACATTGTATTTATTGATATCTACAACAACAATAATCTATGTGCCAGCTTTCAACATACCTACTACTCTTTTTCTTGCAGTAAAGTATCCTTAGTTCACAGCCAAGTTTTTTTAAGCAAACTAATATCATTCTGAACAGCCCCATGATCAATCGAGCGATCACGAGTAAATTTCCAAGTATATATGTAGAAGGTTTCAAAAATGGAGTGCATTCCCTACGCATCGATACTATGTATAAGATACTTGCCATGTTTCAAATGCTTCCGGAGTTGTGTATCGACATATCCTTATTTCTGTTTGGGATCTGCAACTGGATCGAATCATCCATTACGGACATCAAGATACCTAAACAATAGAAAGAGAGAGATATACATGTTAACTTTGTTTCTCGTCACGATTTTATAATTTTATGGTTCTCGTATCCCTTCATTGAATATTGACTTGGAATATGAATGAATATACCATCGTCAAAAATGGCTGGTATGAGATTCCTTGGGTCCGTGCCGATGCATTCCTGACCGAGAAATGTAGACGAAAATTAGCACCTGCTTGAATCGTTCATATTGAGGGGAAATACATCCGAATGCTCATAACAGCAATTTACAATACAACATGCTAGCAGATACAAGCAGTGCTTATCATGTAAAAGCTTCAATTGTTCTTGGTCCCGCTATCTCATATTTTAATATTAACCATAAGCATATTGGAATGACATAAAATAATATAAAGATAATTATTATTTTACATATTCTTGGCACATGGTGTTTCCAGTGCAAGCCTCATAGAGACGTAAACATTCATGCCATAATGCTTTGACTCGATCATATACTGTGCACCTTTTAGTTTATGGCAAACGATCCTGTATTTGTTGCATACAGGAAACGCGAGACGACTTGGATGAAAGAATTGGCACGGGATTGCAAATACAATTATAGGGATATTAGCGTAAGGCGAATTGTTAATGATGCCGTTTGTAATTGGCTGAGTGCGCATGTAGAATTTCTATTCGAAGTCATTGAATTGGAGCTGAAAGCGAACCAAGCGCATGTCGGGGTCCTTCGAAGGCCAATACACTGAGGGATTCGCCTTTGTAATAATTGGTCCACACTAATCCGGCTCCTATTTACTTTGGTCATGAGCCCCACCTTGAATCTTTCGAATTCTTCCTCGGCTTGATCAAAGCGCTCCTCGACGAAGTCCAGAAGATTGCCCAGTTAGGGCGGTCGCAGGCGCTGCGCTCCACGACTTAATATTCCATTCTTTCTTGTATTTTTTTTTTCGGCCCCCTATTTTCAAAAGGGTCGCCAGGAGGAGGCTGAATTTTAAGGACATCATGTATGACTCACAATTTTTTTGTTCTCTTTGAAGTTGCAAACTGCCAGTCCACTACCTTCAGCTGTGCTCTTTATTATTATTATTAATGATATTGCTATCATCTGGAGTTAAATACGCTGATTTTTTATGGCTTAAGCATGCGTCTTTGGGTTTCACAACCTAGAAAGCTCCAATAATATATAAAGCGGCCCACTCTTGTTTGAAGAAAAAAAACCCTTGAGTCCATTCAATCTATATCATAGCCCAGCACATTCCTGTCGTTTCAGCCAATTCACCATGGGCAACACATGCTCTCGTCGCCGTGCCTCAAAACGTCGGTCCCACGCACCTCCTGAAGAAAAGGTGTCCCCCCTTAGCCCTATGATGGAAGTGTACGGAGTTTACATAGTGCGCTTCATTCAGATGATCCACGACCAGGTCATGGTGAAGAACCGAAATAGCTGGAGCAGCTTCGTGGTGCTTGACTTGCGGTTCCCAAATTCGGAACCGGAGAGGCTTGTAGCGGCCACGGCAAAGGGCCTCGCCGACAGCAGGAATCGAAAGGAGATGTTGAATAAGCTCAAGTCCGTGGAGCGCAGTGCCTGCGACCGCCTGAACTGGGCAATCTTCTGGGACTTCGTCGAGAAGCGCTTTGATCAAGCCGAGGAAGAGTTCGAAAGATTCAAGGTGGAGCTCATGACCAAAGTAAATAGGGGCCGGATTAGTGTGGACCACATTGTCACAAAGGCGAATCCCTCGGTATATTGCCCTTCAGAGGATTCAAATAGGCGATTAATTCGCATTCAGCTCCAATTCCACGACTTAGAATAAATATTTTGTGTACGGTACACATGCCCTTTAAGCAAGAATTATTCATTTAAAAGTGCAAACAGCATTATAAACAATATGCACTATGCTTATATCCATAAGATTTGACTACCCTAATAACTCTCCTGGTTTTTTTATGTATGCGATATATTGAGCAGGGTAGTTTACCATAGCTGGAAGGTGCACAGTATATGAGCAAGCCAAAGAATTATAAGGCTTGCACTGGAAGTATCATATGTTAAATAATATGTAATATCTTATATATTTCTGTATTTTCCAAGAATCTCTATCTCTACGAGGCTTGCACTGGAAGCACCATATGTCAAAGAAAATATATCAAACTTCAACGTGAAATTGCATGCTTCGTATTAATGACATTTGACACATCGTCAACCGACGTCACGTATCGGTGATCAATTTTCTGCATGGAGTTCGTGATGACATAAGTTCGTTTAAGCCGAGACCCTTTATTTTATTTATTTATTTTTCCTTCCAACGGAGCCTACGGAACACGTGTAAAAAACAGGTTTCAGGCAATTAATGCTAGAGACGGGAGACAGGTATTTGCACATAACATATGCATGACTCAACCGTTTAGGAATGCGCCGAGCGCACCGAGTCGCAATTACCTTCTTCGTCTTTCGGATGTCGTGAATAACGCCGTGGATTATCCTAGTAGCATTATCGTCGAGCTATGCGTGTTGAAATTCCAAATCGGAACCACGGTGAGCCTGCGTTGTCTCATTCGGGAATACACATTGTACATTTTGTAAATATTTACTCAACTCGTCCAGGACCTCCGGGATTTAGACGGCCCGACCCTCTATATTTGAATTTGAATTTGAGGTGTGGCCGAAAACTTCCATAATTACATCTTTTAGTTCGATAGATACGTTCAAGTGGAAGTCATGAAGAATTTAACAGACTTTGGTTATAGTGTTGGAGCCGTACTAGGGTACAAATTTCCAAATTTGGCTCCGAACTCGGGAAGTCCACAAGGTGTGACTATCAGTGCACCACACAATCTGTACGCTCCGACAGAGAATTTTTTTT
>RQIL01009999.1:0-32715 GCA_003951145.1 Jimgerdemannia lactiflua | reverse complement strand
CTCATACCACATTGGTAGCCCCAGCACTCTTCCCTACCCCACCCCTTCATTCACCCACCCACCCACTCCCACTCTCTCAAAAACTATCTTATTGCCATCCACCCTAGCCCTGCCTCCGCTTTTACTACAGATCATCTTCACTAACTCCTTGCGATGTCCCTCACCATTGCCCCAACCCCTCTGCCATCCCGCCATCAAATCCTGCATCAGCCACTGCCATCTTGCCAACTTCTCCCCAGAAGTCATCCATTTCCCTTCCTCAAACACTGCCAACCAGTGCCCTGCCATTCCTACCCACACTGCCAGGACCCATCCCACTGTGGTCCACTCATTGCCCACCATCCCTACCATTCTCTCCCTAAGTACATCCCATCTCCCCCTCTCAACCCTTCTATGACCCCCCCCCAAGAACCTCTCCACCTTGCACCAGAAACCTGACAACCCCTCACACTCCCCTAGCTAATGTTCAGGCATTTGCACAACCCTGCCAGCCTGCCCAACCCCCTTACACTCCTTACACTCAAACTCACCTCCTACTACTAGATGACCTGACCTATAGTTCAACATTACATTTCATCTCAATATCCTCCACTATACTATCCAGAACTTCGGAGGGATCCACTTCTTCACCTCAGCCCCCCACATCCAGAGGCCTGACCAGTCCCACTCTTCACCAATCCCTACTTTCTGCCACCCTTCTGGCCAGAGATCATTTCCAAGCCCATATTGACTCTCCAACCCTGCTCCCAGATCAAAGTCAATCACTGGAGTCCCTCCCAGCAACAGCCTATTCCACTGCCACATCTCGGTATCCCAGCATTTCTCCCCTACATTGCCTTCCCACCGAAGGCCAATCCAGTGTGCTCCTTCTATCACCCCCCACCAGAATCCATGGTAGTGCTACCTCCTACTACTACCACAGTTGATGACTGCCAGCAAATCCCCAGAGGACTCCCTAGGGGCATATCATGCCTCCCACACTTTTTGCATCAGGGATACCCAACTCTCCCCTTGCAATACTGCTGCTCTCTTGAGCCACCAAGCCTGCAGGCAGTGTAGTTTCCTGGTGAAGTCTACCAAGCCAAGGCCACTGTGGTCCACTGGTAGAGCAAGCGTATCCCAGCTAATTTGACTTCTTTTGCCTGCCCAGATCCAGTCCTTTGCCAACTTAAGTAATCTCTTCACCACCCATACTGGGAAATCCAGATAGTATGCTAGATACCACAGCTTCAGCAACCAATATACATTCAAAATCATCACTCTTCCAGCCAGTGAGATATAATGCCCCCCCCAGCCTTTGAGTGTATTTCCCCACATTCGCACTCTCTCTTCCCACTAGACTCTAGGCAGCACTGATTCATAGACCAAGAGGAAGATTCCCAGGTACCAAACTGCTTCCCCTGCTGGCACCACTGATCCAATGATATCACCTCCAACCAGACCATTCCCAAGTACCATAGTCTCACACTTATGCCAGTTCAGCTTCTGGCCAGAGCATCCTTCATACCAGCCAACTGCCTTCTTGAGCTCTCCCACATCCTCTACAGAGCCCAGGCCCACTACCATGTCATCTGCAAAGGCACCCACCTTCCAGTTCACCCCTAACACAGTCAGCCCATCAATCTTCCACCTGATCCTGTCCAACAGTGGCTCCAGGGAAAGCACATACAGGATTGGGGACAGTGGGTCTCCTTGTGGCACCCCTCTCTCCAGTATAAATGGGGCACCCTGATGACCATTCACCATAATGGCTGCCTTGCTCTCTTCCAGTATTTATATAATGGCTTTGCCTAGCCTCTCTGGGACCCCAACTCTAGTCAAAACCTTTCTCAGCCAAACTTGGCGCACTCAGTCATATGCCTTCTCCTGATCTAGGAAGACAAGTTGGCCATCTATCCCTGTGGCCCTTGCCCCTTCTATGATTCCATGCACCCACACTATACCATCTCTAATCAGCTGCCCTCCAACAAAGCCTCATTGTTCACTCCCTAAGACCTATTGTGCCACCACTTGTAGATGCACCACCAGTACCTTCGTTATCAACTTCCTGTCCATATCCAGCAGCATGATCGGCCTCCAATTCTTCCAGTCTTCTCTCTGACTCTTATTCTTATACAGTAGTGCCACCAGCCCCAGCTCCTGCCCTCCTAACCATTTACCAGAGTCTATCACCAACTCACACATTTCCCTCATCTCCCCAAGTACACTGTCAATCCCAATCATCCTCTTCCAAAAGTCCCATGGTAGACCATCCTCTCCTAGTGCTGTCCCATTTTTAGTTGCCGACAGGACCCCTATGATCTCCTCCTCTTTGATGGCATGGGACAGACTTCCCATCTTCTCTACTACTGGGGGAGACCACTCCTCCAGGTATCCCTCAATAGTTTCCTCATCCTCTCCCCCCTCCTCCTCACTCCACAGGCTACTCCATCACCTCCGGAGTATTCCCAATATGTCCTGTAGGCCGGTTTTCATTTCTCCTTCCTCTCCAATGATCCCCTCCCATCTCTGTCACACTTTACATACCCGGAGCAGCCTGGTTAGGTACTTAGTGGGCCTCTCCCCCTCCTCTAGCCCCTGCCACCTCAATCTTGCCACCATTCCCTGAATCTGTAGCTCCTCATCCTCTCTAGCAGCAATCATCAGTTCTTCAATTTCCATCCTTGTCCTTTCCACTCACCACTCCTCTCCCTCTATCACCTCATTTGTCATGGAACCATGTGATACTAACAGTAATCCTTCCAACCTATGTGAGACTTCCCTTATCCGATTCCATCCAGCCTTCCCTTTAGACCTCCCCACCTCCCCCCAGTACACCTGAGCAGTTGCCTTCAACTTTAGCCACCTGTCCCCTATCTCCACCCCTTCCCTTTTCCATCTACCAATATTTCCCATGACCTCCTTCTCCCATTGTTTCCACACCCTTTTGTCTTTTAAGAGGGCACAGTTAAGGTACCAATATCCAGGCCCATCTCTGCTCCCTCCAAACATCCCTCACCCCACTACCCCCCAATGATCTGACCAGGGGCACCACAACACTTCCAGTTCCTTCCAAACATCCTCTCCCCAGCAATCCACTGTTAAAATCCAATCAATCCACATCCCCAGACCATGTGCCCAGTGAGTGAAGACCACCCTCCTCCCCCACTTCAATCATCTAGTATCCACCAGTGCACTCAGGTACTCCACTTCCTCCCATCTATCCAGTCCACCACTCCTGCCTACTCCACTTCACCCACCATCAGACTGATCCATAGTCACATCCCTAACCATGTTGAAGTCACCCCCAAGAATGTTGACCCCAGCCTCTGCCAGGGCCCCACCATCTAACCAACAGCTCCTCTATCCAATCTATTCTCGATCCCCTTTCAGCAGGACAATAGTAAGACCCTACCACCACTGGCCCCCATCCCAGTCTCATCTAGGTCCCCTATAGTAGTCGATTTCCCCAACCCCCAATGTCCTTCAACTCTTCTTTTCCCTTTCGTATCAGAATTCCTACTTTCTCTTGCCATTCCCCCATTCCTCCCCATTCCCTTGACTAGAGCAAACTATCCTCCTCATCCTCACATTACACATCTTGCAGTAGAAAAATGTCTGCTTCCAATTCCTTAAGCCATTTGAAAATGTTCCTTCACCTCCCTGACTCTTGTAACCCATTGACATTGAGTGAAAATATATTGGTTGTACTGTTCATTTTGAAGATATGTGAATTGTGGTCCCACTCTAGATCTCTATATCCTGATCCATCCTAGACAAGTCCAGCTCCCTCTCAGCCTCCAGCTTGACTTCCTCCCTTTTCTTGGCCTTTAATCCTACCAGAATCTCCTGAACTTCGACTGTGTCCTTGTCTTCCATCATTGAGTGATAGTCCTCACAAGCCCTCTTCCATATTCCAGCTCCATTCCAAGTATTCCATGCCTCAACCACTGTTCTCTGCACCACTTCCTTCAGCTCTGCTTCCTGAGTGACATCTACCTCATACCCCTCATCCTCCAGCAAGACTGCCAGGTGCGCCATTGCCAACTTCCCCACCACTCTGACCCCACACAAGATGCCTGTCCAGACCTTATCATCCACAAGCCAGAAGTTAACATCCCCCAGATCTTCATCAGCCAGCTCTGCTATCATCCTGTACAGCTACAGCCCCTCTTCCACGTGCTCTCCTCCAGGAGTAACTGCTCTTTCCCTTACCAACTTCGCCCCACTCTGGCTGGCACTGGCCGATTCATCCCACTCCTCATCAGATGCATCCACTAAGTCCTCCCCAGCCACTCCAACTACCCTTCCTCCCAATGCTACATCTGGCACTCCAAATGTAATGCTCTTTGTCCCCTTCATCATGATATCATCCTCCTCAGCCCCAGCCTCACCCACCAATACTGGCCTCACATTCTCCTTATTCTTGTCGGCTTCTCCTTCAGGCCTCCAGTCATCAAAAAAGATCTCCTCCTCCCTGCTTGACCTAACACGCTGGGGGACATGTTCAGAATACTGAGAGCCTTCTTGCCCCCTCTGTCTGCCCCTCCTTGCCACTTCTTCACCATCTCCCTCCTTCTCGCCATCTCTCTTAAGTTTTGCAAGAAGCTCCTGCTGCCTCTTTCTCCCCTAAGCTCTTTCCCAAATCTCCTTGTCCACCCGCATTTTCTTCCCATTTACCTCCACCATCATCGTCACTTTTTCATAGGCCCTTTAGGCCTTTTCTCTCCTTTCCACCACTCTATCCAACTCCCAGAGTGCTGTCAACAAGTCTTCCTCCTCCTCCTCAGTACCCTTTATCCTTGACACCTTGCACTTGAATGGCTCCCACTTCAGAATTCTCAGCCAGTCACCTCCTTTACCTATTGCCTCCTTCTCAGCTATCCTCAGTTATACCTCCACATCTCCAGTATGGAATGATGTCCCCTCCCAAAGCTAGAATCTAATATCCACTACTTTGCTATACTCCCTCATCACCTTTCCAACTCTGTCCTTTGTCTCCTCCACTGATACTGTGGGAACCCCTTTAACCACCAGATGCACCACTCTGGGGTCCCAGTGTAAATATCTCGCCATTGATACAGTAATTTCGCCCACTCGTACTCCTGTAGCCACCACTGCTATGACGTGCTCCTCCTTAACAAACCCAACCTCCACCCCTTCCAGACCCTTCAGAAACTTCACCAATGCTACCTCACTTAATTGCTTATCCAGGAGCACCAGGACTTCTCTAGCTGTCACTGCCAGCCCCTGGAAACTCAATGTGACTGCAAATTCTGAGATGGATTTCTTGAGTAATGGTGCCACCACCAGCCCCATCACACCATCTACCAGGTCCCCCTTGTGCATCACCATCAATCTCTCAGCCACCTCCTTGGTCCGATCAGCAGTCACATCTCCTTTTTTTTCCTGATTCCCAGTCCCACTGTTATCAGCAGTCACACTACTCCCCTCAGCCCCTGCCTTCACCTCTACACCAGACCTAGCTCCCCCACTCTCCTTCATCTTCCCCTTTGGCCAACCAACTTATTGCCACCCATCCTTGCCTCCTCCTCTATGTCCACTCTTCACAGCTGCTGCAAAGCTTACCGGCCCCTCACTACTCCCCACTCCAACAGCTCCTTGCCCAGCTGCACCTCTGCTTCCACCAGTCCCCTTCCCGAAAGACCCCATCCCCAGCCCATACCCTTCATTCCCTTGCTGCCACCTGAATGCCACACCAGTGCCGGGTCCAGTACTCTAGCCAGGAGGTTGAATTGCTGCCATATTGATATACTCTTTCTTCAATAAACTGCTCAAAAGTTGTGTGAAAAGTGTGTATAACGTGAGTGATAGTAGAAGAAGGAGTGACAAGATCTGGTCTCAGTATCAAGTACTTACTGGATATTAGTACTGGAGTTATTTATCCTGACTTCTAAGAAAAAATACAAGTCAATCACAAGAACCAACTATATACTATCAATGAAGGTAATAGAATTGCACAGCTCATTCTGGAGTAAGTCACTCTGTCTGCTATCAACGAAGTCACCAAGTTGTCTCCAACTAAGTGAGATTAGAAAGGCTTTAGTAGTACTGACCAAATTACTAATATAGCTAAGAATCAAGCCAACTCAATACTTATTTTCAAGGATCTAATCAAAGAATAAGAACTAGATATCCTTATAGACAGTAGAGCTGTTGGAAACTTCATCAACAAGAACCTTATCAATAAACTTAAGATTCTCACCAAACCAGCTGATAAGAATGATAGAGTTGTTACTACTGATAGCACTACTCTACCAATTGATTCAATTGCTGCTAAACTTCCTCTCAAGATTCAGAAGTATCGGGAATATTTAGATTTTGAAGTGGCACCCCTATGAGACTACAATCTGATCCTAGGAAAATCCTGACTTATATAGTATAACCCATAGATTAATTGGACTAAAAATGAAGTTATCTCAATTTAAAATGAAGCTAACATTACTATCAAACCAGACAAGACTCTAATGAAAACTCAGTTTGCTACTCTCTCTGCAATTTAGTTTAAGAAGGCCCTTAAGAAGGCTACATATATCTTTATTATACTAATCCAATCCAAGAAAGAAGATAAGAAACTATTAATTAGTAAAAGTATCCAACTATTACTGAATAAGTATAAGGATATCTTCTCAGACAAACTATCTGATCTACCACCATCAAGAGCCCATGATTACAAAATCAAGCTAGTATCTGATATAGCCATACTCAAGAAAAAGATATATTATATATTACTACTTAAAATTGAAGCAGTCAAGAAGAACATATTGAGCAAGGAGCCATTCAGCCAAGTAAGTTACTTTTTGGCTCTCCAGTTCTATTTGTCAAAAAGAAAGATGATACCTTGTGAATGTATATAGCTATCAAGTACTTAATAAGATTATAGTTAAAAACCATTATCTACTATCACTCATTGATCAAATCTTTGATGCTCTCAAGAATACAAAGTACTTTATCAAGATTGATCTCATCTCTGGGTATTACCAAATTTGAATTAAGTCAGAAGACATACCCAAGACTACCTTTATAACACCCTTTGGACTTTATAAATTCCTAATTATGGCCTTTGTATGGTCTTTGGTCTCACTAATATGCCAGCAATCTTTTAAGATCTCATACAAACTATTTTCAAGAACCAACTCTATATCTTTATACTCATATATATTACTAACATTCTGATCTTTAGTAATACTGAAGAAGAATACCTTAAGCACATTGAACAAGTCCTCAAGAATTCTCTAAGAATACAAGCTATATATAAAGATCAAGAAATATGAATTCTTTAAGAATCAAGTTAAATATCTTAGATATATTATATTAGCTAAAGAAATTCAGATAGACTTAAGGAAAATACAAGTCATTGAACAGTGACCTGTACTAGCAAACTTCACTAAACTTAGGTCCTTCCTTGATCTGGCTGGATACTATTACTGATTTGTCAAGAACTTCTCTAGTATAGCTGAATTATTAACAAATCACCTATGAAAGAAACTCAACTCTGACAACTATATTCCTTATATCTGGAACACTCTTTGCTAATAAGCTTTTCAAGAACTCAAGAACTGTCCAATCTATATACCTGTTCTTAAAATATGGATCCAAACTTGAAGTTCATAATTATTACTAATATATCTAACTTTGCTATTAGTATAGTCATCTCTCAAGATAATGGTCAAGAATACAGACCTATTGCCTTTGAGTTAAGGAAATTGTCTCCTGCTGAACAAAAGCCAGCCACTCATGAAAAATAACTCCTGGCAATCATGTATATCCTTAAGACCTAGTAATACTATCTAGAAGAAATTAAATTCAATATGATCACAGATTACTGATTTCTTCAGTATATTAATATCCAACCAACTCTTTCCCATCAATAAGCTAAGTAGAGTCAGTTACTTCAGACCTTTACCCCAAATATCATCTATAAGTCTGGCAAAACCCTGGTTGTACCAGATGTAGACCTAACCTTACCACTATTTTACAAGTCACTATGGTATCTAAATTCCTTTACCAGATCAAGATAGTATATTAACAAGACTCTCTGGTTCTACAAAAGGATACTAAGGAATTCAAGAAAAAGTATACCCTTAAGGACAACCTTATGTACTATTAAGACAAGGTCTACATTTTTACCAATCCTAAACTACAATATAAGATCCTTCTTGAACATCATGACTCCCCACTAACTAGTCATCTTGGAATCAAGAAGACCATTAAGAATATTCAACAAGACTACTACTAGCCAAACATACTCAAGGAAATCAAGAAGTATGTTCAAAGCTGCAATCTTTGCTAAAGAAATAAGTTTAGCAATCAGCCCACCAGTCTTCTACAATTATTGCCAATTCCAATCAAGAAGTTTGAGCAAGTCACACTGAACTTCATTGTACAACTCTCATAAACCAAATCAGACTATAATGTCATTGTTATATTTGTAAACTATCTTATCAAGATCATGATTGCCAAACTAACTACAACTAATACTACTGCTTCTGAAATTGCAAGAATCTTCTTCAAGACTATCTTTCACCAATATAGACTCTCTCAAGTAATTGTTAATAATTGTAACTCCAAATTTACAAGTTATTTCTAGCAAGTACTTTTCAAGACCCTTGGTACTCAAATTGCTATATTTACTACCTTTTACTTTCAAACTAATAGACAAACCAAGCAAATGAACAGAATACTTGAACAAATACTCAGAAACTATGTATCTTATAAGCAAGATAATTGGGACTACTATCTGACCTATGCTGAGTTTGCCTACAACAATACTGTCTAATCATCTACTGGTCTTTTTCCTTTTCAGTTACTATACAGTCAAAATACCAAGACTCTTATAAGTCTAGTCTCATTTCAGCAAACCAGTTATACACAAGTCTCCACTACTCAGATCCTTATCAACAAAATGGATTCCCTTCTCAAAATTGCTACTATGAACCTACAAAAGACTCAACAATATCAAGCTAAGTATGTAGATAAGAAACAGTAAGATGTCACATACACTATTGAAGACATGGTCTTACTCAGAGCTAATAATATTAAGGCCTAATCTCAAGTCAACCACCAGTCAGCCAAATTCCAATCCAAGTATCTTGGACCCTTCAAGATTACTGAATAAGTCTTTATCTGATCTTACCATCTCAATCTACCAATAATTATATGAATATATTCAGTATTTTATATATCACAGCTCAAGGCCTAGAACCAGTTACCCCTATACCCTGGCTGAATTCTAATACTCTCAGCACTAGTCATAGTTGAAGACTACATTGAGTATAAAGTTGAAAAAATCTTAGATAAGCAAGTTCAATACTATTATACAGAATACTTAGTCAAGTAGATAGGCTATTCTAAATATGATACTATCTGGGAATCTGCCATCAATCTCAAGAACTCTCAAGATCTCATTTAAGAATTTAAGTAAAAAAAAACTTATTGACTGCTCATAAGATTCTTCTCTTGAATAGTAGACAATATATTATACTAATTAAATACATTAAGCATCAGAGCACTCTAAAGGATACAGTATTAGAAATAAGATTTACAGAAGAACTTTGCAAAGTCTGCAACTAATGAGATTTGAACCAGTTCTCATTCAATCAAGATGATACTTTGGCCCTCACCTTTTATAATTTCTTTTGGTTGTATTTTCTTATATAACTTTGAAAATTCAATAAGAATATTGATTCTTAAGAAGAGAGAGATATAACATTTTAACATATGTAGTTTACTTTTAGTTTATTTCTTTTCTTTGTCTTTTCCTGAATATCTCACAATCTTCTAGTATCTTCTGAATACTTAGAAATCCTTTCTTGGTATCAAGCCTTAGTTAGGACATTTTTGTTACTTCTTTTCTAGTTTTAGCTAGTTATGGAACTTCATAGAAACCTGCAGAATTTTATTTATCATCTTTACTGAGAACTTTCCTCTTGGTATTTTTTTTAATTTCTTAGATCCTTCTGGATCTTTCTTTCAGATCTTATATAAATATCTTCTTTGTTCTCATGAATAAAGCTTGGAATATTTTCTTCCAGAACTTACAAGATCTTTCAGAATTCTAAATAACTCTTCAAGCTATTCAGAAACTTTCAGAATTAGTCACTTCCTTATTTAGAAACTAGAACCATTACAACTCTAGAGTTAGAACTTCTTCAATCAATAATCTGATAATATATGGGTCCCACCTTAGGCACTAAGTAATTTCCACCTTAACACCTTTGACTATCAGATCCTTCTTCAGTATAGACATCATTTTCTCTTTTTTTACAAAGTCAATTTTGACTGCCTCTGCCAATAGTATAAATTTTAGTAACTCAGCTCTATCAACCCTTTTACTAACTATCTTTAGTACTTCCTAGGCAGATATTCTAAGTTCTAGAAAGTTCACTGAGATTACTCAAGTAGAGATAGATTTATAGAAGAAAGATCATACTACTAGCTCTCTAGTTTTAGCTGCCAAAGTAATTTTTTCTCTTTTTTCTAAGGAATTGTCAGTTATACTACTTATACTTTTCTCAGCCACTGCTCTATTTTCAGTCATCTGCTCAGCTATCAATTTCCCAGTCACTCTTTCCTATCTCTGGCCCCTGCCAGTCATCTGATTCATCACCTGATCACCTCTTCTATCAATACTATATCCTCTCTCAGCTATTTCTTAAGGCCTGGTAGAACTTACCCCTCTCCTACTAATAGTTTACCAGTCTCTCATATTTACCTTGCCTCCAGACTTTCTTTTACTCTTTCTTGCTCTCTCAAGACAAGCAGTCACTACATAACTCTTGAGAGAACTGAGCCCATATTCTCTTCTCTTCAACTGCTTAAAGTTCACTTACCATACCTCAAAAACTTAACAGATCTGAATAAAACTTATATGTCTAGTATCTCTGACTCCTGCTATATCTAGTATACTATAATATGCAAAGTGAAAAACTCTTAAATATGTTGTTTTTACAGAATGAAGTATATGTGGCTTAGCTCTCTCTGAATGATTTAAGCAAAAAGAGTCTCCCTTTATGTACTATTCTTCTATCAACTGCTTGTCTTTTTCTTTTCTTATAGTAGCTATATAGACTTCTTCTTTATATTCTTCTTTATCTTTCTCTATCTTAGAGCAAACCTTTTTATAAATATTAATAGGAATCCTGATCTTCTTTTTTTAATAAACAATCTATATCTTTTGTATACTGAGGTCAATTATTACTTTAGCTTTATAAAGTTATTGATTATTGATGAGAATATTATAGTTAGTTTTATTTATAATAAAAACATCCACTGGAATAATGGCTTCTCCAAATCTTGATTGATATATCTCAAATTATTTCTAAGAGAGTTACTCATATTCTATCTGCTATGATGAATACTAGTTTTGTGGCTTTTTCTATTTTTATCCTAGCTAGTTTACTGCTTTCTTAGTAATAAGATATCCTTCTACTCTAGTATCAATTATGGCTTCAAAGACCCAGTCCTCAATCTGGTAAGTGATATATACTGATATCTTTTAATTGTCCTTACTTTCTTTACTTATATATTATTAATTTTAACTATCTGCCAATCTTGATCTTTTCTGATATTAGAAATTTCTATTCTTATCTATTATCTGAAGATTGAGATTTTATCCAGTTGACCAAAAGTTGAATTGATTTTCTGATCCTTGAGATACTTGAAGATATTATATTTAAAGATCTTACTTTTATATAATTTCTACTCATTTTTTTCTTTATCTAATAGAGTGGTATTTCAAATAATTCTACTGCTTACTTAAGTTCAGTATTTTGTTCTAACTCTATTGTGGTATGCATTTTATATAACTATAAGCTTCAAGTATAGCTCAATGTACCACTTGATAAAGTGTGCAGTATGTATGTCAAGATAAAAAGAGATCTTTGAGTGGATAGTCATATAATTGGCTTGTTCAAAATGTACACTGAAGGGTCAATGGTTGATAATGGTTATTCAGATTAATAATAATAGCTCAGTTGTTTAGTAGTCAATGGACTTTCCTAGTAGTAATTACTTGGGTACATAGGCAAAATATGTGAGTCAATTATCAACATACATGATGGTTGGTTGATCAGTCAGTAACTCTTGATGGTTTGTGGTACAGCAGGTAAAGAAAACAGAGGTTGATGGCTTACTTATCCATCTGTTTTGTTAACTTTGAGAGTGATAGGTAAATGGCAACTGTGCTGGCTTTTCTAAGCTAAGTATCCTTGAGTTCCTTGACTGGGTCTCAGGGGTTCATGGTCTCGAATCTTGAATGCGAATATATAGTCCAAATGATAGTTCAAATGGGTGGTCAGTCTGAATGGTAGAATCTTAGAGATAGTTTCTGGGTGACTTTCTTGATAGTTTCTATATTATAATGTTGATTGTTCCTTTAACTTGACAGTCAGTTTTCTTGAAGTTTGTGATAGTCCTTAATGGTTTTTCTAATAGTAGTCAGCAGTCTTGAACAAGAGTTATCTTTGGCTCTTGGAGTCTTTTCCCAAAGTTTCTCAAAAACTTAAGTTGGTTTATCTTACACTAGACTTCTCATTGTTCAGATAAAAGCCAATTGACTGAGGTTTATTCACTCATTCTTAGGGTTATTTTATATAAGTTGGTTGCTATCTGTAATTAATTATAGTGTGGCTACATTGGCTAAGCTATTGGCTTGCAGGCTGCAATAAATGTTTACTGCTGAATATAGATGTATCAAGGAGCATTGCTGAAAATGGATGTGTGCTGAGCATCGTTGAAAATGGATGTGTGCTGAGCATTACTGAAAATGGATGTATGCTGAGCATTGCTGAAAATGGATATGTGTGACTTGCTGACATAAGGGTTGGAGTGGCTATCTGTATGTGGTTAAACTATAATATTTGTAAGCAATGGAAAGATGCTGATCTGTACTTTAAAGGGTATAGTACTCTTTGTTAGTGGCAAATGAATCATCTTGCTGAATTGTGACTTCATCATTCTGCTCTTCAAAAGAGGGGAGTGCTGGCCAAGAGGTGAGGGGATAGAATAGTGGCCAATCATTTTTAACAACATTCTCCAATCCTTAAACAGCTTGGATATGGACAGAGGAGTGATAAACTCTCTATTGCTCTTCTTCTTCTGAGGACTCATTAGTTTCAGTGTCAGAGGAGGTTGCTTCAGGAGCAGAGTCTGGAAGTTCTTGGGACTCTTTCTCTTCAAAGACAGGGACTTCTTGAGCTTCCTCTTAATTTGGCTCCCAGATAATATGGTGCGAATTAAGGTTGACAGGATGGTGGGTAGTTGGGGTAGCTCTAGTGAGTGCCTCAATGGTAATATGTGGTCCTTCAAATATCTTCATAAGGCTCATGAGGTGACCTTGGTGGTTGTCTCGGAGGGGTGTAGTGTGGAAACCTGGCAGAGTGGGTTCAGTTTGTTGGCTTCTCATAGTGACATGGTTGCTATCAATATGGTTGACTACTTCAGCTTCTATCCAATTGGCTTCTTTGGCTGTTAGATAGATAAGGTTTCCTATGGTTACTCCTTGCAAATGGGCTATAGTCCATGAGATGTAGTGGAATATCTAGTGGATGTGGAGAGCCCTCTTGATCAAGTGGCTGATAGTCAACAATTTGGTAATGAGGTATCTTCTTGGGTTTCATTGCAAAGGTGGTGTCCGATTTCATAGTCATACCAGAGGGTCATCCATTCAGTGGTATCTTTGAGTTATTGGGTCATTATGTACTGGTAGTTGATGAAATATCCAAGATCCTTAGTATAGAAGTTCAGATGTTCAGAGATATTGGAGCACCAAATAGCCTTCTTGATAGCTTCGAAGACTAGAGTCTTTAGGCTAGACAAAGGGGTAGAGCAGTGGGAGGTCTGGTTGAAGCAGTGAGTGGGAGGCATTATGGAGAGGTTCTTCATTCTTTGGTATTAGTTCTTAGGCTGGGGTGGATCTTCTTTAAGTAGTATATTTATTTATTTCAGCTTAAATTATCTTTGCTCCTTTTGGAATAGTCACTTGACATATTAGGTTGTTCACTGGATTGTCATGCCATGTGTCATCTGATCTTAGCAGTCACTCATAGTTCGTATTTTGATTATGCACATCACATCTGCCTCTTGCAAAATTAGAGCTGTCCTCAGTAGTGAGGGTTATACAGAGTTGGGTGGTCTTAACTCCAGAGATGAGCAGAATATCAGCACATTTGTGAGAACTGGCCATCCTTATCTAGGGTGAGGGCTCCCATAGTCATGGCTGGGGGTTCAAACCTCTCAGAAATGGTTTTTCCTATAATCCAAGGCAGTTTCTAGTAGTAACATCTATTACACCGATGGACTTAAGAAGTGAACCAATGCAATTGGCTTTTTGGATTCAGCTGAAGCATCTATCATTCTTCATTAGAGATGATACAGATGAAGTGAGGAAAGTTATTCAAATGTGTTTTGCTTCCCTTGAGTAGCAGAGCCTTATGCAGTTGCAGTGTACTTTGGTCTTGAGTATAACTCTGTCCAGAGTCTTAAGTTGATAGGTGTGATTCATGAAAACTTGGTGAATGAGATATGGTCCTTCCCATTTTGGCTGGAGCTTGGCACTCCAGTTTCCTTCTATGATGGTGTAGTATACCAGAACTTGCTGTCTGATAAGCAGGGGGTCCAAATTGGCCTTGTGGTCAGTGTACTTTTTTTGTCATTTCTGGGCTTAGGTAATGAATCCTCATGCTTGCTGGCATAATTCATGTAACCGGGTGATTTCTTCTATAACTCATTTCGTTAAATCCAGCTGGATTGGTTCTGAGCTTCTCAGCCATATACCAAATAGAAAGGAGTATGTTGAGTAGTGGCTGCCTTGGAGGTACAGATGCTGAATAAGATTGCTGATAGATAGATATCTCAGTTTAGTTGATCTCTGGTTCTACTGAGACCTCACTTGATGGTCTGATTCATTCGTTCTGTGAGTCCATTTGCCTAAGGATGGTAAGCCATTATTGGTCATAGCTTGATCTTGAAGCTGCTTGCAAAGGTCTTCATGACTTTATTGATAAATTCTTGATCTTGGTCTGTGATGATTTTCTTGGGGACACTATGGTGGCTGAAGATTTTATCATACAGGATCCCAATAATAGTTTGGGCATCAGTGGTCTCAATGGTAAAGGCTTCTGGCCATTTTATCAGATGGTCTTCAATGGTGAGAATGTAGTGTCTTTTTTGGCTAATTACTAATAGGGTTCCAATGATGTCCATTCCCAGTCTTTGAAAGGCTCTGGCTGGTGCTGTGATTGGCATTAATAGTGCTCTGTCAGTTGGTTTCTGTTGGTATCTTTGACAGGTATCGTATTGTTGAATGTGTGTTGAAATTTGTTTCCTCATCTTGGGCCACTAGTATTGCTTCTTGACTCTTGTAATAGTGGCTCTGATTCCTTGATGTGCATTCTGGTCATAATTTGTTGTCAGGATTTTTGGTACTTCATCTTCTCTTGGAACTCAGGTATATCAATCTCCTTCTACTCTCCAAAGTTTGCCATCACCTTCTTGGAATTTCTTGAGGTTTCTTTGGATGAACAGCTTGTGGGCAGACTGGATTTCTTTCTGAAAGCTCCTATAGTGCAGGCTCCAGGTAAGGGTGAGGTATAGATCTTGGTTCATTTGGGCAAGCAGGAAGCAGCCTTCTCTCATGGGGACTCCTTTCCTTCTTATTGAGTTTGGGAGATTCTTGACAGAGTATTGACATTGGAGTTCTTGGTACCTTTCTTATAGATAATGGTGAACTAGTACTCTTGTAAAGATATGATCCATCTTGCAAAGATTCCTGAGGGCTCTGGCTTCTTGAATAGCCATTATAGAGCTTGATGGTCTGTAATAAGGGCAAATCTCTTTCCCAAGAGATAGTGGCAAAAGTGGTCTACTGCCCATACTACCATTAGGTATTCCAACTTGGTGGAGCCATAATTCGCCTGTGATTCATTTGTGGTCTTACTAGCATATTCGATAACATGCTCTCTCTTATGGACATCTTATTGTAACAGAATTGATCCAAGTTCTAGGACTGAGGCATTAATTTCCAAAATGAAGGGCTTGTTGAAGTCTGGTCATACCAGAACAGGGGCTTCTGTAAGGGCCTTCTTGAGTAGTTCAAATAACTTTTGCTGGTCTTTCTTTCAGTAGAATGGCTGATTCTTCTTAGAGATATCTCAGAGAGATGCTGCCTTACTTGAGAATTTTGGAATAAATCACTGATAATAGGATACTAATATGAGAAAAGATAGGGTCTCCTTTGCTGAGGTGGGGGTTGGGTAGTTCTTGACTTTCTCCACCTTGTAGGATTCAGCATGCATGCCTTGAGCTGAGACAACATATCTCAGATATTCAACTTGGTGCTTTCCAAAGAAGCACTTCTTGGCATTGAGTCTGAGTCCTGAGCTTCAGATGGTATTGAATACTTCACAGAGGTCTTATAGATGCTGCTTGAATGTCTCAGAGTAGATGATTACATCATCTATATAAACAAGCACATTTCTTCTGATGAGGTCCCAGTAGACATGGTTCATCATTTGTTGGAATAAGGCTAGTGCATTTCAGAGTCCAAATAGCATTCAGAGATATTCATACTGTCCTCATCTAGTGATAAAGGCTGTCTTACAGATGTCTTCTTTGGTGATGGGGATCACTTGAAATCCTTGGAACTGGTCAGTAGTAGTCATATACTTGGCTTTTCCAAGAGCATTGAGGAGGTCATCAATTCTTAGCAGTGGGTAGGCATATTCTGTAGTGATCTTGTTGAGTTTTCTAAAGTCTATGACTAGTCTCCATCCTTCTTTCTTTGGTACAATGATCACCAGTAAAGCCCAGGGACTTGATGAGGGTCTGATAACTCTATTTTATAGCATTTCATCTATATATTGTTGTTTAAATTCAATCAGGTGGTGTGGTGTTCAGTAGGGATATTGTCGGATTGGTTTCATGTCTCCAGTAAGTATAGGGTGCTCTCCATATTGGTATAGTGGGAAGTTATTATATGTGGTGGTAAATATATTCTTATATTCTTCCATCAACTCCTGTATCTATTGCTGCTGATCCTTGATTAGAGTTGCCTCAATGTCAATGGCTTTGATTGCTGAACTTGCTGAATCTTTCTCCCTAGTACAATTAGTCTCACCGGAGAGGACTTGCCATTTCCCAAAAACTCATAGACTTCTTCCTCATAGGTGTCTATCAGTGGTTTGAAATATCTCAGTATTGTTTCTTTGGGGATGGTGATCACCTCAAAGCCCATGTTTTTAATAGGGATGTGAATTGGCAACATCTGATTATGAATTCGTTCCTCAGCCAAGAGCAGGTGGTACTTTTCTTGAAGCTCTATTGATGGTTCAAATATCAAGTTATTGGCTTCCACTGGGAGGTGCACATCAAGGCCTTGTTGCTAGGATGGCTGCAGGATGATGTCCTCTCTTGCTCAAATAGAGTGGCAGATATGGGGTCTTATTTGTCTGAATTGGGCAACTCTTGCTATATGGACCTTGATAGGTGGTGCCGGATGGTCTCTGTTGGTGCTTCTGAAGCCTCCTTGTCCTCTCTTGGTGCTGTCTAGCTACTTTACCTCTTGAATGGTAGGCTGTGAAGTCTTGATGAAGAGAATTTGGCAGAGGGGCTTCAAGGGGTTGAAGTATCAGTGATACCTTCTATAGTTGTGAATAATGACCTTCAGAGAGCCTCGGTAGTCCTGGTCAATGACTCCTCCTTTAACTGTAATTTCTTTGGCTGCCAATGATGATCTTGATACTAGTTGACCATAGAGTCCTGGTGGTATAACAAGTGCAATTTTCAGATCAAAGGTCCTGGTGCTTCTCAGTCAGATTGTTGACTGGTAAGAGAGGCATAGGTCATATCTGACTGATCCTTCTGTTTGTGTAAGGGGTGGCTGTGCTCAGGGGAAAAGCAACTTGACTTGAATAACTGGCTGTACCTTAAGGAATGGCTCTCTAGTAGCTGCAATTGCAGGTGAAAGCTCAATTTATTCTGGCTTGAAAAATTGCCAATGTGCTCCTGTCTTCAGGTTTCTTGTGTAGTTGAATCCAGTTCTTTTGAGGGGGTCAAGTGCTTCAATGAGAGTGAAGGCAAGATTGACTCCTTCTTTTCCTTGATGAGGGCAGCAATACTAACAGATGATGGCAAGAATTTCCAAAGATAGATTCCAAACAGTGGTCTTGTCCTTGGCCTTACATTCTCCTTCATGGTTGATTTCCTTACATTTTTGGTAGGCCCAGTGGATTCAAGATTCTTGTAAGGTAGAGTCCTTTCTCTTGACTTGGCTTTAGTGGACATTCTCACTGAGGTAAATACTTCAATGTTTGCACTAGTAACAGGTGAAGGTCTTCCCACAATCACAATGTCCCTTCTTGACAAAACCTTCATTTCACTCCTTAACTTCTATACTGGTGGAATATCTCTTCTAGTACTTATCATAGGTGGGCAAGGTAACTTGAAGAGCTTGGGTGATGGTGTAGGAACTATTGCTGTCCCTTTCGATAGTGAGGGTCTCCATGGGTTGGTGAGAGAGAACCTTTTGCTGTTCTTAGTAAGTCTTCTTGAAAGTCTTCAGGGTTGGGGGCTGAGCTTGGCTGTGGGCTAGTACCTTTCTCAATTCATCTTTATTATTAATTGTTGGCATTAGTATCTTCCTGAGATCCAGGGCTCAGCAGGTGTTGCAATCATCTCTTGGTGAATAGAAGTAGTTGAAATGCTCACATATGCCTAGGCAGAAGGCTCATAAAATTCAGTTTTCTATCAGTGAGGGTGGTGGTTGCATGGATGGTCCTGTGAAATCGAGTGCTGCTCTTTCATTATTGGCTCTATCGATACTTGCTGCTAGAACTTCGATGTCAATGACTCTAATAAAGGGTTCTTCTGATTCACTATCTTGGTCTCCAGAGGCATTGAAATCGCTTCCCAGCTCTTGCAGAAAATTGGCCTCACTTTCATCTTCATTCTTGGTAGTGGTAGGTATGTCACCATGTCCTTGCCATTCTATCTCAGGGGCCTGACTTGCTTTCCTTAATGATGCTCTTGACTCAATAGGTGCCTTGTACTTTTGTCCATGAATAGTGAAGACTAGGAGCTGTTTTCTAATATCTATATTGACTCCAACTTGGTGCATCAAATCTATTCCCAAGATTAGGTCATAGGAGGTTG
Source organism: Jimgerdemannia lactiflua (assembly GCA_003951145.1). Taxonomy (NCBI): domain Eukaryota; kingdom Fungi; phylum Mucoromycota; class Endogonomycetes; order Endogonales; family Endogonaceae; genus Jimgerdemannia; species Jimgerdemannia lactiflua. The sequence continues at coordinate 13,566 of RQIL01009999.1, read as the reverse complement.
TGGGGGTTATGACAGCTTGAGATACATTGAGGCAGGCTTTCTCTACTTGAATGGGGATATCTCATACAAGTTCGAGGGAGGTGGATGCTGATCTGTCTGCCATGATGACTCTTGCTTTGGTTCCTTCATCAATTTTCCAACTGATTCTTTCTAGCATTCTCTGGGTGATGATACAGACTGCTGCTCTAGTGTCAATAAGGATTTGGGTATTTTCTCCATGCACTTTTCTGCTCACAAGTCTTGTGGATTAGTGTTCTTGTCATCAATTTTTGTGCACTGCATGGATAGTGCTGAGCTCTTGTGTGTATGGTCCTTGGACAGGCAGTCTCTTGGTATCCTCCTTGGCTTCCTTCAGGAATTTTTGCCTAACTTCTGGGGCATTCTTGAGAACTTGCTTGATAGTAAGGCCTGCATTCTATTGATAGATCTGGTCCCAAAGAGAGGCTGCTGCATGAGGTTTGCTGCTCCTATAATATCTAGGTCCTTGGGGACAGGGTCTCTCATTCTTGGTAGGCATCTCATCTGCTGAGAACTCCATACTCATATGTTTATCTTCTTCAAGATCAGGCAGAGAAGTAGTCCTTGATACTCTTGATGGTCTGGCTTTGGGCTCAGGGGTATCTCTTCTGACTTACTTGTCATTTTCCTGGGGAGTATCTGAGGAGGAGTGGCCATATCTTGGGTGCTTGCCTGTGGTTATGGTTACTGGCAGTGGTGGTGGGGTCCTTGGTGGTCTTCCTCATCCTCTGGTCTGAGCTGGGGCAGCATCCCAAGTCACTTTGGATGGGAAGGCCTCATAATATGGATACATAGGTATCATCTTGGCCATGGAGCCAGGCTGCTTCTTCTTCCATTTCTCGAGTCTTGTCATCTATCTGAATGAGGTTGACATTTCTGTTATTAGACTGAGTAGCTTGCTTCCTTGGGCAGTACCTCTGGATGTAGCCTTGATTTCCACAGCAGAAATAGGTAGGAGCATAGGGACCTATTGTGACTAAGCCTATAGTTATAGCTGAGGGTGCCTGAGAAGAACTCCTATTGTCTTATTGTCAGTAGTCTGGCCTGTTGTTACAATAGTAATCTTGTTGTCTTCCACCTTGATTCTTTAGTTGTACTACTGTGATGGCTAAGTCCTTCATCTGTTTGGTGAGCATAGTCATCGGGTCTTCCTGGACTCTTGGTGGTGACTGCTATTGCTGGGGCTATTGATTAAATTGGACTTGGGTCAAGGGTGGGGGTCTGTTCTCATAGTTGGCTAACTGAGCCCTGAGGAATGCATTCTCCTGCTCTGCTATAGTAGTTCCTTGAGGTCTTGGAGGTTTGGTTCTAGCTGGCTCATGGTGCTCTTGCTGGGCTAGTCTATAATCTGCTTTCCAACATCCTTGTGCTCCAGCAACTTGCTGCTTGATACTCCAATAACCCATCCTGATAACTTGCCTTTAGAGTTCTGGATATAGGTCATTGAGGAAGATAGTAGATACCAGTGCCAGTTGAACTGCTGGCTGGAGGTTTGCCTTGATCATTTGAGCTTAAATTCAGTGGTAGAAACTCTTCAGGGTTTTGTTGGATGCCTGAGTCATATAGGTCAAGGCCTCCTGTACTTCTTATTGTTGCTCGAGACTGTTGAACTATGTGTGGAGCCAGTTCTTGTAGATGGTGCATCTTTGGGAGTAGTCTGCATTCTGAAAGTAGTTGGCATGTTCTTGTCTATAAATATCTTCTTCAATGATCTTGGCTTGGTTGTATTACTGTAGGGCTGGGCCTCTCAAGAGTGACTCAATGATTCTGAGTTATCTTTGGGCATCCCATTGTTTGGCAGCTGCTTGCACCTCAATTTCTCCAATGAACTCCTTGGTGTCTTCACTGTCTGCTCCATGAAACTTCTGAAGGTAACTCATGTCTGGCTCATCTTCACTATCTTTGTAGTCTGAGTCTGGTTCGAGAGTAGTATTCCTTGAAGGTCCTTGTGGAGAAGGAGTTGGAGAAGGTGCTCAGTGAATGGAGGGTATTGGTAGAGAGTAGTGTCTTTGTAGTGTAGGAGATCTGGGTCTTCTGATTGAGACTGGGGTATAGGTTCTTGAAGGTGACCTCCTAATTGACTGGTAGTGGCTATCAAATGCTGAGGCTCTGAAAGAAGTATCATTCCTTGTCTCTTGTAGATAGTAGTGGGATATAAGTGACCAGGGTACAGGGGCTCAGGTAATTGAAGGTACAAAAGGACTAATATAACTAGTGTTGAACTCATCTGCTCCTTGCTGCTGTGAAGTAGTGAAGTCCTGCTCTTCTTGTTGGAAGTCTGTGTAACTACCTGTATGGTGGTATGGATCAAACTTGCCTCCTGAGTTGTATGGGTAGTAGTCCTCCTCTCCTTCAGATGTTTTGAAGTAAACTTGATCTAGAGGAGTGGCTTGATTGATGGCTGTAGTAATATAGTCACTCCAGTCAGAGTTCTTCCTATAGATTCAGGTCTAGTATTCTTCAGGAAGGTCTTCTCCTAGGTCTTGAAGCTGAAGGGGTTCTGGTTCTCCTCTGAATTGTCTTCTTTCCTTTGAGATCAGGCCATAATCCAGGTTGCTTCTGTTCTCAGATTCAGTTTTCTGGCTGCTACTTCTGAAAAGGATCCTGGCTACTGTCCTGACAATAGTGTAGGCCTTCTTTTCTGCTGGAAAGGGCTGTCTCTGAACTTGTTGAGGGCTAGGTTCTCCTGGAGTCTCCAATGTAGATGGCTGCTGGGTTCTTGAGCCAAAAGGTTAAGTCTTTAAGAAAACTATTCTCAGTTGAGCCCCAAAATGTGGCATGCATTTTGTATAACTATAAGCTTCAAGCATGGCTCAATGTGCTACTTGATTCAGTACATGGTATGTATGTCAAGCTAAAAAGGGATCTCCAAGTGGATGCTCACATGATTGGCTCATTCGAAATGTATACTGAAGAGTCAATAGTTGATAACAGTTGTTTGGGTTGATAATGATGGCTTGATTGTTTAGTGGTTGATGGACTTTCCTAGTAGTGATTACTTAGGTATGTAGGTGAAATATGTGGGTCAATTATCAATATGCATGATGGTTAGTCAATTGGTCAGTAACTCTTGACAGTTCATGGTGCAGCAGGTAAAGAAAATAGAGATTGATGGCTTGCTCATCCATCTGTTTTGTTAACCTTGAGAGTGACAGGTGAATGGCGACTGTGCTGGCTTTCCTAAGCTAAGTATCCTTGGATTCCTTGGCTTGGTCTTGGGGGTTCATGGTCTCGAATCTTGAATGCAAATGTGCAGTCCGAATGATGGTTCGAATGGGCAATTGGTCTGAATGGTGGGATCTCAGAGACAGTTTCTGAGTGGCTTTCTTGACAGTTTCTGTATTGTAATAGTGGTCATTCCTTTAACTTGGCAGTTGGTTTCCTTTAACTTGGCAGTTGGTTTCCTTGAAGTTCATGGCAGTTCTTAACAGTTTTCCTGGTGGCAGTCAGCAGTCTTGAATAAGAGTTATCCTTAGCTCTTAGAGTCTTTTCCCAAAGTTTCTCAAAAACTTAAGTTGGTTTATCTTATACTAGACTTCTCATTATTCAGATAAAAGCCAATTGACTAAGGTTTATTCACTTGTTCTTCAGGATTATTTTATACAAGTTGGTTGCTATCTGTAGTTAATTATAGTATGGCTATGTTGGCTAAGCTATTGGCTTGCAGGCTGCAACAAATTTTTACTGCTGGATATGGATGTATTGAGGAGCATCACTGAAAATGGATGTGTACTGAGCATCACTGAAAATGGACATGCACTGAGCATTGCTGAAAATGGATGTGCACTGAGCATCACTGAAAATGGATGTGTATGACTTGCTGATATGAGAGTTGGGATGGCTATCTGTGTGCAGTTAAACTATAATATTTGTAGGCAATAAGAAGGTGCTGATCTGTACTTTAAAGGGTATAGTACCCTTCGTCAGTGGCAAACAAATCATCTTGCTGAATTGTGACTTCATTATTCTGCTCTTTGAAAGGGAGGAGTGCTGGCCAAGAGGTGAGGAGATAGAATAGTAGCCAATCATCTTCGACAATATTCTCCAATCCTTGAACAGCTTGGATGTGGACAGAGGACTGATAAACTCTCTGTTGCTCTTCTTCTTCTTCTGAGAACTCATCAGTTTCAGTGTCAGAGGGGGCTGCTTCAGAAACAGGGTCTGGAAGTTCTCAGGACTCTTCTTCTTCAAAGATAGAGACTTCTTGAGCTTTCTCTTGATTTGGCTCCTAGATAATATGGTGCAAATTAAGGCTGACAGGATGGTGGATAGTTGGGATAGCTCCAGTGGATGCCTCAATAGTAATGGGCAGTCCTTCAAATATCTCCATAAGACTCATGAGGTGACCTTGGTGGTTGTCTCAGAGGTGTATAGTGTGGAAACCTGATAGGGTGGGTTCAGTTTGTTGGCTTCCCATGGTGATGCAGTTGCTACCAATATGGTTGGCTACTTCAGCTTCTATTCAATTGGCTTTCTCGGCTGTTAGGTGGGTAAGGTTTTCTATGGTTACTCCTTGCAAATGAGCTATAGCCCATGGAATGTGGCAGAATATCTGGTGGATGTGGAGAGCCCTCTTGATTAAGTGGCTGGTAGTCAATAATTCGGTAATGAGGTCTTCCTGGTTGTCTTCTTGGGTTTCATTCTGAAGGCAGTGTCCAATTTCATAGTCATGCCAGAGGATTATCTGTTCAGCAGTATCTTTAAGCTATTGAGTCATTATGTACTGGTAGTTAATGAAATGCCCAAGATCCTCAGTGTAGAAGTTCAGATGTTTAGAGATATCAGAGCACCAAATAGTCTTCTTGATAGCTTCAAAGACCAGAGTCTTTAGGCTAGGCAAAGGGGTAGAGCAGCAGGAGGTCTGGTTGGAGCAGTGAGTGGGAGGCATTGTGGGGAGGTTCTTTGTTCTTTGGTGTCAGTTCCAAGGCTGGAGTGGATCTCCTTTAAGTAGTACATTTATTCATTTTGGCTTAGATTATCTTTACTCCTTTTGGAATGGTCACTTGACATATTAGGTTGTTCACTGAATTGTCACACCATATATTGTCTGATCTTAGCAGTCACTTGTACTCCATATTTCAATTTTGTACATCACACTATATCTTATTCAACTTCTCCTTACTGAACCTTCTTCTTGATGACTACTTCTAGTCATTTTGTCTAGACTTGAGCCTTCTTAAGTCTATCTATAGGTTTTTTATAAGGGCTAGTTCAGATATTCTTTTGCTTGAAATAGCAAGATAAGCTTTTTATTCCTCTTACTTTTCTTCAGACTCTTCAATTTCTTTAAAAGTGATAATATTTATCTATTTACAGTTCCTAATTATATTATTTATATGGGTCTTATACTTGATTTCTACTATACAATTATATATATAGTGATCTTCTTCTCTATACTTAAAGTATATTATTAGTGATCTCTTATTTATAGTAACAAATTCCTGTACTGGCTTTCTTTTGAATTCTTTGACCACATTACTAAGATGTGCAGTTATTTCTACAAATCAGTTGACTAGTTCCTCCATTGGATTAGCTTTTCTCTACTCTTGAGATTATAATTACTATTATGTATTATTGAGTATTTCCATTGACTATAGTTACTAGGACTATGTGGATAATTCTTGATACTGTGATAGTGAACCCAAAATAGTAACAAGAATCAGAGGAATAGATATTTAATCACTGTACCCAATCCAATTCCCAATATAGTATAGCTGTTATTCTACAACTATAAAAACTTTAGTAACTATAGAAATTCTACAGATGTAAATCTTTTACAATTATAGAAATCTTAGCAAATGTAGAGGATTTACAGTTGTAAAAAGTGACTCATGGAAAATGTAGTCATAACTTAGCCACCTTATAGCCAACAAATCTATATAAATAACCCAGTATCTTTGAGTAAATAAACCTCAGATCAAAAGTATTAGAAAAAGAACAAGTATACTGATAAAGAACCTTCAGATTATGTACCTCTTAAATACATTTGGCCTCAAGAAACTACTGACTCTGAAAGTCAAGAAGACAAGAATTTAAGATAAAGAAATCTGACATACTTGCCAAGTTTAGTATCTGCTATATTACAACTTAGTGTCTATTGACTGGTGATTTAAGACAAATCCCTCACTTTCAAGCTGAACAATAAATAACCACTACAAGAACCCACACAATACTATCAGACAGAATGGATATGAGATCATCCATATTTTACAGATATACCTCTGATAAATCAATTATTATCTTTATTGATGATTTCAAGTAGTATGCTGCTGTCAGGACCCTAACTGTAATACAGCAAGTAGCCTTACTCTCTGTAAGCCTTTGAGGCCCAGTAAGAACTGCCTTTACTACAGTCAACCATGCAGAAACTGATGACCCAGCAGTACTATTAGCTATGAAGACTTGGCTCCAAAATATCTACTATACTGATGAAATCAAACAAGCTCTCAAGGATCAATTAAATACCATCTTTCAAGAAATGTCCAAAAATCCAAATATATTCTATACAAGGATCTAATATCAAATAGTCCTTACTGACTACTCTGATGCAGTTCAAGACCAGGTGGCTGAAAATACCTTTATGAAAAATATCTACTAAGAAATCACCTTAGCTATCTGATCTATCTCAATAGTGCTGGACCTGGTAAGAAAGTCACCTATGCTCAAAGATACTAGACTGCCAGACACCTACAAGGCCATACAATGGAAAGAGTAACTGGAGTAAAAATTGAACCAAGGAATATCCATATAATCCCAACCACTATAATCAATAAGAATACTCAATAATAATAACCATTACCTTAAGAACTAAAAAAGACTGATCCAATGAAGGAACTGGTCAAATAGTTTGCAGAAATGACTTCACATCTAAATGATATAGTCAAGGAGTTCAAGAAGCAGCCAGTATAGAAGTTTGCTACCATTAATAAAAGATGATCGATAATATACTATAAATATAAAGAAAAAGGCCATTATATCTCAGATTACATGGCAGAAATCAAGCACAAGGCTCAACCAAGCAACACAACTAGGAACTGAGAATAAGCAAATACTATCACCTTTGAGGAGATTGGAGAATCAGAGGAAGAGTAGAAGGAATGAGAAGCCTATTCCACCACTTTAAGCAAGAAGAATACCTGAGCTATATACTTATTATAAGAAGCCTGTAGGCAGGCCTCTGAAGAAGACCCAAGTACAGACAAAATGATCAGAAGTAACTATTGAAAAGAAGGCCCAGCAAAGTGAAACTGACCAAGATATAGAGCTGGAATAAGATACTAAGCTTAAATAAATAGTAGAAGATATTATATAGAACATCACCCCATCAAGTAAAGGAAAAAAGAAGCAGAAGTTATACAAGGCTAAGACTTTTAAGTATGATATCTTCAAGAATCTCAAAGATCAAAAAATCAATGCAACCTTTGGTCAACTGGCAGAAATCTCAACCTTCAGACAACAAATGAGAATAGAAATCTCAGATATAGAAAAGGATCAAGGTTGGAGAATCATTAAAGCCAACAATACTCAAAAAGGCTCAAGTAAAGAGAGTAAAGACTTCAGCTTATGCCACTTATCAGATTAAAGACTGAGTCTTTGAGACCATTATTGATATTGGAGCTAGAGGATATCTTATCACTAAGAAGGCAGTAGACTGCCTGGGTTGAGAGATAGAAGAAGCCACTAAACTGGTATTTGTTACAGCTGACACACCTTCTTCCACTACCACTCACATTACATATACTTTTTACACAACTTTTGAGCAATTTATTGAAGAAAGCGACTATTAACATGGTAGCAATTCAACCTTCTGGTTGGTGTACTGAATCTGGCACTGGTGTAGCATTCAGATGGCAGCAAGAAAAAGAAGGATATGGGCTGGGGATGGGATCATTCAGGAAGGTGACTGGTGGGAGTCAAGTTGAAGGAGGGCAGGGAGTTAAGGGAAAAGGAAGTGGAAAGGGACCAGTGAGCTTCGCAGTAGCTGTGAAAGGTGAAACTGGAGAAGAAGTCAAGGATGGATGGCAACAAATTGGTGGGCTGAAGGGGAAGCCAAAGGGGAGTGGGGGGGCTGGGGCTGGTATAAGGATGCAGAGAGTAGGGAGTGCAGGGGCTGGGAGAAGTGGCATGACTGCTGATAAAAGTGGGACTGGGAATTAGGAAAAAAAGGAGATGTGACTACTGATCGAACCAAGGAGGCGGCTGAGAGATTGATGGTGATGCATAAGGGGGACCTGGCAAATAGTGTGACAGGGCTGGTGGTGGCACCATTACTTAAGAAATCTATCTCAGAATTTGTGCTCATATTGAGTTTCCAGGGGCTGGCAGTAACAGCTAGGGCAGTCTTGTCACTCCTAGGCAAGCAGCTAAGTGACGTGGCATCAGTGAGTTTCTGAAAGGACTGGAAGATATTGAGATTGGGTTTATTAAAGAAGAGCATGTCAAAGCAGTAGTGGCTAAAGGAGTATGAGTTAGTGAGGTCATGGTTCTGATGGTGAGGTGTCTGTGCTGGGACCCAAGAGTAGTGCATTTAGTGGTCAAAGGGGTTCCCACGGTATCAGTAGAGGAGATGAAGGACAGAGTTGGAAAGGTGATAAGAGAGTATGGTGAGGTGGTAGATATCAGATTTCAGCTTTGGGAGGGGACAACATTCTATACTGGAGATGTGAAGGTACAACTGAGGATAGCTGGAAAGGAGGTGATGGGTAAAGGAGGCAACTGGCCTAGGGTTCTAAAGTGGGAGCCATTCGAATGCAAGGTGTCAAGGATCAAGAGTACTGAGGAGAAGGAGGAGGACTTGTTAACAGTACTCTGGGAGTTAGATGGAGTGGTTGAAAGGAGAGAAAAGGCCTGGAGGGTCTATGAAAAGGCGATATTGGTGGTGGAGATAGATGGGAAGAAAATTTAGGTGAATAAGGAGATTTGGGAAAGAGCTCAGGAGAGGAAGAGGCAGTAGGAGATCCTGGCAAAAATTAAGAAAGGGGACAAGGAGGAGAGAGATGGTGAAGAAGCAGCTAGGGAGGGTGGACAGAGGGGATGAGAGGGCTCTCAGTACTCTGAATATGCCCCCCAGCATATTAGGGCAAGCAGGAAGAAGGAGATCTTTTTTGATGATTGGATGCCTGAAGGAGATACTGACAAGAACAAAGAGAATGTAAGGCCAGTGATAGGAGGAGGGGTGTGGGCAGAGGAGGATGATATTGTGATGAAGGGGTCGAAGAGTGTGATGTTTGGAGTACCAGATGCAGTATTGGGAGGAAGGGTGGTTGGAGTGGCAGGGGTGGACTTGGTAGATATTTCGGATGAGGAGTGGGATGAATTGGCCAGTGCCAGCCAGAGTGGGGTGCAGGTAGTGAGGGAAAGAGCAGTTACTCCTGGAGAGCGAGTGGGTGAAGAACCATGGCTGTGCAGGATGTTAATAGAACTAGTGGATGAAGATTTGGGGAATGTCAACTTCCAATTCATGAATGATAAGACTTGGACAGATATCCTATATGGGGTTGGAGTGGTTGGGAAGTTGGCAATGGTGCACTTAGCAGTTCTGTTGGAAGATGAAGGATATGAGATAGATGTTACTCGAGAAGCAGAGCTGAAAGAGATGGTGCATAGGACAGTGGTTGAAGTATGGAATATGTGGAATGAATCTGGAATGTGGGAGATGGCTTGTAAGGACTATTGCTCAATGATGGAAGACAAGGACACAGTTGAAGTCCAGGAGATTCTGGTGGAAATGGAAGCTAAGAAAAGAGAGGAAGTTGAAGTGGAGGCTGAAAGGGAGCTGGACTTGTCTAGGATGGATCAGGATATAAAGATCTAGAGTGGGGCCGCAACTCAAATATCTTCAAAATGAATAGTACAACCAATGTATTTTCAATCAATGTTAATGAGCTAAGAGAGTCAGGGAGGTGAAGAAACATTTTTAAATGGCTTAAGGAACTGGAAGCAGATGTGTTTCTACTGCGAGATGTGTGGTGTAAGGACAAGGAGGATAGATTGCAATGGATAAGGGAATGGGAAGAGATGGCAGAATAGTGAGCGAAAGTGAGAATTCTGATACAAAAAGGAAAAGGAGAGATGATGGACATTAGGGGGTGGGGAGATCAGTTACTATGGGGGACTTGGGTGAGGCCAGGATGGGGGCCAATAGTGGTAGGATCTTATTATTGTCCTGCCAAAAGAGAATTGCACATAGATTGGATAGAGGAGTTATTGGATGTTGGGGCTCTGGTAGAGACTGGGGTTGACATTCTTGGGGGAGACTTCAACATGGTTAGGGATATGACCATGGACCAGTCAGATAGCAGGCAAAGTGGAGCTGACAGGAGTGGTGGGCTAGATAGATGGGAGGAAGTAGAGTGCCTGAGTGCATTGGAAGATACTGGAAGATTGAAGTGGGGAAAAAGGACAGTCTTTACTCAATGAGTACATGGTCTGGGGATAAGGATTGACTGGATCTTGACAGCGGATTGCTGGGGAGAAGATGTCTAGAGGGAAATGGAAGTGATATGGTGCCCCTGGTCAGATCACTGGGGGGTAGGGGGGCGAGGGATGTTTGGAGGAAGTGGAGATGGGCCAGGACATTGGTGCCTTAACTGTGCCCTTTTGAAAGACAAAGGGGTGTGGGGACAATAGGAAAGGGAGGTGGTGGGGAACATTGGTCGATGGAAAAGGAGAGGGCTGGTAATAGATGACAGATGGCTGAAGATGAAAGCAGCTGCTCAGGTTTTCTGGGGGAAGGTGGAGAGGATGAAAGAGAAGGCTAGAAGGAAAAGGATGGTGGAAATTTCACATAGGTTGGAAGGGTTATTGCTGGAATCACATGATTCCTAGACAACTGTCGAGGAGGAGGGGGAGGAGTGGCAGGTGGAAAGGATGAGGATGGAAATTAAAGAGCTGATAATTGCTGCAAGAGAGGATGAGGAGATACAGATTCAAGGGATGGTGGCGAGACTGAGGTGGCAGGGGCTGGAGGAGGGGGAGAGACCTACAAAGTACCTTACAAGGCTGCTCCAGGCATGTAAAGTGCAATAGAGATGGGAAGGGATCATTGGAGAGGAAGGAGAAATGAGAACTAGACTACAGAATATCTTGGGAATACTCCAGAGGTGATGGGGTAGCCTGTGGAGTGAGGAGGAGGGGGGAGAGGATGAGGATATTATTGAGGGATACCTGGAGAAATAGTCCTCCCTGGTAGTGGAGGAGATGGGGAGCTTAACCCATGCCATCAAGGAGAAGGAGATCCTGGGAGTCCTGTCAGCGACAAAGAGTGGGATGGCACCAGGGGAGGATGGGCTACTATGGGACTTTTGGAAGAAGATGGTGGAGATTGACATAGTGCTTGGGGAGATGAGAAAGATATATGAGCTAGTGATAGACTCTGGAAAGTGGCTTGGGGGCAGGAGCTGGGGCTGGTGGTGCTTTTGTATAAAGATAAGAGTCAGAGAGAAGATTGGAAGAATTGGAGGCTGATCATACTTCTGGATATGGATAGGAAGTTGATAATGAAGGTGCTGGTAGCACATCTACAGATAGTGGCACAACAGGTCTTAGGGAGTGAACAAAGGAACTTTGTTGGTGGATGGTTGATTAAGGATAGAATAGCATGGGTGTATGGGATTATAGAAGGAGCAAGGGCAGCAGGGGTGGATGGTCGGCTTGTTTTCTTGGATCAGGAGAAGGTGTATGATAGGGTGTGCCGAGTGTGGCTGGGCAAGGTCTTGACAAGAGTTGGGATCCCAGAGAGGCTGGGCCAGGCCATTATATGAATACTAGAAGAGAGCAAGGCAGCCATTATGGTGAATGGCCACAGAGGAGTCCCATTTACTTTGGGGAGAGGGGTGCCACAAGGGGATTCTCTGTCCTCAATCCTGTATGCTCTGTCCCTGGAGCCACTATTGAATAGAATTAGGTGGAAGATTGATGGGCTGACTATGTTAGGAGTGACCTGGAAAGTGGGTGCCTTCGCAGACAACATAGTAGTGGGTCTGGGCTCTGTGGAGGATGTAGGAAGGCAGTTGGCTGGTATGAGGATTGCTCTGACCAGAAGCTGAACTGGTATAAGTGTGAGACCATAGTGCTTGGAAATGGCCTGGTTGGAGGAGATATCATTGGAACAGTGGTGTCAGTAGGGGAAGCAGTTCGGTACTTGGGAATCTTCCTCTCGGTATATGGATCGGTGCTGCCAAAAGTCTGGTGGGAGGGGAGAGTGTGCATGTAGGCAGATACCCTCAAAGTCTGGGGGGGGCACTACATCTTATTGGCTGGAAGAGTTATGATTTTAAATGTCTATTGGATGCCAAAGCTGTAGTATCTAGCATATAATCTGGACTTCCCAGCATGGATGGTGAAGAGATTACTGAAGCTGGCAAAGGATTGGATCTGAGCAGGCAAAAGAAGTCAAATCAGCTGGGATATGCTTGCTCTACCAGTGAACTGTAGTGGCCTAGACTTGGTGGACTTCCTCAGGAAATTACATTGTCTGCAGGCTTGATGGCTCAAGAGAGTGACAGTACTGTGAGGGGGGGGTTGGGTACCCCTGATGCAAAAGGTATGAGAGATGAGATATGCTCCTAGGGGATCTTCTGGGGACTTGCTGGCAGTAGTCAATTGTGGTGGTAGTAGAAGGCTACACTACCATGAATTCTGGTGGAGAGTGGTAGAAGGAGCATACAAGATCAGCCTTAGGTGGAAAGGCAATGTAGGAGAGGAACACTGGGACCTGGGGATGTGGCAGTGGCATAGGCTGCTGCTGGAGGGGACCCTGGTGATTGATTTCAATCTGGAAGCAGGAGTGGAGAGTCAACGAGGTCTCAGCAATGATCTCTGGCCAGAGGGGTAGCAGAGAGTAGGGATTGGAGAAGAATGGGACTGGTCGGGACTATGGATGTGGGGGGCTGAAGTGAAGAAGTGGATCTCTCCGAAGTTTTGGATAGTATGGTGGAGGGTGATATGATGGAATATCATATTGAACTATCAAGCAGGACATTTAGTGGAGAGAGGGGAGTTTGAGTGTGAGGAGTGCAAGGAGGTTGGACAGAGTGGAGGGGTTGTACAAATGTCTGAATATTGGCTAGAGGAATGTGAGGTGCTGTCAGGTTTCTGGTGTGAGGTGGAGAAGTTTCTAGAAGGTAAATATCAACAGACTGAGAGGGGGCGATGGGATGTTCTCAGAGAGAGAATGGTAGGGGTGGTGGGAAATGAGTGGACTATAGTAGGATGGGTCCTTGTGATGTGGGTAGGGATGACAGGGCACTGGTTGGCAGTGTTTGAAGAGGGGAAGATGATGACATCTAGTGAGAAGTTAGCAAGATAGCAGTGGCTATTGAGAGATATGCTGGCGGGATAGCAGAGGGGATGGGGCAATGAGGAAGAACATCACAAGGAGTTGGTGAAGAGAATCTGCAGCAAGAGTGGAGGCAAGGCAAGGGTGGAAGACAATGAGATAGTATTTGAAAGGGTGGGAGTGGGTGGGTGGGTAGATGAAGAGGTGGGGTAGGGGGAGAGTGTTGGGGCTACTGATGTGGTAAGAGGACAACAGAATTGTATAGATAG